>JAODPA010057679.1:5439-72407 GCA_025585075.1 Nepenthes mirabilis
CTAAAATTATTTAAGATCTCTTAAAATGCACACATATTTTTATACATATAAACTATATATACAGACATCATTTATTTATATATCACGTCTACATGACATATAACCTATATGCTGATCAGCTACCTGTGACAAGTAGCATGACTACTTATTTAGTCATCCAGAGAGTATTAAGCCTACATCTATCAGGTAGGAAGGACTAATTTCCATCTCTGGCTACCAATTATATGAGTCTGATTTACCAATTCTATTCCATCTAGACAACATCTTTCTTAAAATAAAAAAATTTTGACCCAATTCATGATATTTTTTGATAATTTCAACCCAAGTTTTCCCACTTATACTCTGCATTTTCTCCCCTCACATTTTCTACTCTACGCTTTGAATACCCAAACTGTCTTTAATGTTCTTCCTTTCAACTTATCTTTTATAGATATGACTTCTAATTAGCTAGGAGCAGGATTACTCGTCTTATCTATAGAGTGGCCACCTCATTCATTTTTTCAAAATTCGGGTCATTAATTTTGAGTTTCTAGTTGTCCTGACTTCATGCATCATGCTTTTCACCTTATCTTACGCCTTAGATTCTATGGCCTTTTGTCATAATTTCAACTTTGCTTCCACTCTTCTAGTATCATCCATCCATCTGCCAACAAACCAAGTGCAGCTTTCTTTTGTTTTGCCAAAATGTCTCCAATATCATTATCAGCATACGCATAACTTCAAAGGTTAAGCGCAGTGACATGAGTACAAATCAACTTCAAACAAGTTTTCTTAGCCTACTTTTTCACCTATCCTTTTCAAGACTTTACCGTAGTTTAATACCATAATACTCTGTAATTTTAAATAAATCTTCTATAGTTAAATATAGGTGCCATAATATTTTTCCTATTTCTTTGACATCCTTTTCTTAAAATCATATTTTACATTAGTCAATCAAGATGTCCGTCTCTCACCTATTTTGGAACCTTAGTAAGTACATCATTTGGTTCCTAATTGATTGACCCTTCCCCATCTCTCTCTTTGCTATATCAAAACAACTTTCCATAAATAGATTTATCAAAACAATTTCATATCCTTTTCTCTTTTCTAGCATCTTAACCTTGCATGCATCTAACATCGAGGCCCAGATCAAGATGCAGCAACCCAGTCCCATCAAAGATTTACCATACCTCAATCATAACTCCAACCATCAAGTAACAGTCCCTAAAATGCAGCAACACAACCCACACCACTTACTGGTTTATGATTACCCAGGCTAGCACACAAATTATCACATATTTGCAGTATATTAACAGACGAATAATTGCACAAGTTATAAGACTTTATAATTTAATATCTTTGAGTCACCATTGGCGTCCATTTACTACATGATACCTCAACAAACTCAGAACCACTGCATAACGGGAAAGCAAGAACCCTTGACTGACAGAAGAAATATCGGAAATGGGGCAAGGGAAAAAACATTAGGAATGATTAACAGGTCATTTGAAGTAAACTTTAATTCTGAGACAAAAGTTTACCTTTTCTGCTGCCAACTCTCTTCTCCATCAGCTCCATCAACCTGTTTTTAAGGGCAGAACTTCTGTGACAGATAAAACGTACCAAGACATGGTAAAATCCAGAAGTTTTAACTTCCAAAAAGACTGGCACCAATTAGAAACATTGACGCCCAGCTACGTGTCATTGAACTATTGAATAGCGAGTAAAAGGAAAAGCTTGCAAATCAACAGGGGATTAGGATATCATATACACAAATCAGCAAGAACAAAATTTCTAACAGGTTATTATGATAAAAAAAGAAACCACGTGAAATAATTGTTCATCAAAGCATCAATATAGTCTGTCAGTACTACAGTCTTCATGGAATTTCAAAACAAACTATCAAGGCTCAAGCTAAAACAGATAAATAATTCTAACTAGTTATTACCCTCTACAGGCTTGACAGCAGCTACAAATGGGCAACTAAGCATTGGTGTTGGGTAGACATAAAAGAGGGGAGGGTGCAAAGTGCATGACTGACTAGTGGATGAGACAATCCATGCACACATCCAACTTGTAAAGTTTAGACAAATATGCTAATAATATAACATGATTCCAACTACTTAATACAGAAGCATGTCTTTATTCTTATGTTGTAATCCATTTAGGGCATGCAGAAGAAGAGACAGCTCAACCTTGAGTGAGCTGTCTTTATTCTTATGTTGTAATCCATTTAGGGCATGCAGAAGAAGAGACAGCTCAACCTTGAGTGAGCAGCTATGTCCATCAACAATCCTTCAAAGCCTCCACCATCAACTTATATAGGGAAAATCCACCTTGGTGGCAACCTGGCATCTTTTTTGCCATGTTCTCTAAGTCATCCTGGCATAAAGAAAACCATTCAATACACACACATAATAATAAACCGCATTATCTCAGCAGATACCTATGTCACTATTCAAAAAAGAACAAATGGCTGCCGAGGAAATTAAAAGGTAATAAGACTCTCCTCTGTATCCCCACATGCCAGCCTGGATAAGTTGTCTTGCATTATCTAAAGACAACATTTTTAATATGATGAGGAACCCACACAAGGAGAAACAAGATTGCAGCAAAGTGCTCAGAAGGTCAACTAGACAAGGCCAAGCTCAAGAGCAACACTGAGGCCATGCTCCAACAGGCCGACTTATCAAGCGCCAGTGTGGCTGAAGCACTGGAAACTGAATTACTCAAGCTGCAGTACACAGCCCTAAAGCCGAACAAACAGAGCTGGGTTCCAAACCCAGTAGACCCTGGCAGCTCAGAACCGAAGGTCCTGGTAATGAGGATGAACCAACCAGGCTGGGCTCTGACCCTGTGGATCGCCACAGCTTAGAAGCACCAAAGTACCAACAGGTAATGTCCAACCTGAGCTCAAGAAACCCAGCAGTAGCGAGGTAGTAGTGTTGAACTGCCGATGTATATAGAATCGGACACTGGGCTGCAGCCTGACCCAGTAGATGCATCCACAGAGCCAATGTGGGGAATGAACAGTGACATGACAGTTCCTTTTCATCAAGGGTGTTGTGATAATCATACAAAGGATCACTCATATAATTAGGCTAGTGACCATCATCAGGAATTTTGATTGGCTATATATGTTGGCCTAAAAACCAAATTAGGCACTTATTCTATTACCTTGAAAATTGTGCATTTTGACAGTTACAAGCTTGGGGCCTATTCAGGTATTTTCTCAGCTAAACTACAATTTACCTTGAGTATGCTTGGGCGGATTTAAGTTAATTCTATGATTCTCCTTTGGAGCTTCATTATTATCTATCCATTTTCATTATTGTTTAACGTCTCCAAATTCTACAACTCAAATATCATACTATATTTTTCATAATTATCTGCTATTTTAGCTATTGTTTGATTAATTGTGAGCCAAATCAATTGTGCTCTCATTGAAAGTTTTGAGGAAGAGGATAACCATCATAATTTGGGTTTATGTAACTGCAGCGTTTCTGAGTCCAACAAGTTATGGAGGCAAGTAGTCTGCCGAATTCTTTAGAGGGTATTCCACATAGCCAAGCTAAGGCTGTGGAAGCTGAGGAGGAAAGCCAAGCTGGGCTCACTCGGATGACGGAGGAAATGGCAGCATCAGTGATGCAGCTGACACATGGATGAAAATATTAATATTGGTTGCAATCATATTAATATCGAACATATTAAAAAATATGTATTTATATATGATATATCGGATGAAAAAAAATTATAAAAATTGTAAGTTAAAAGAGTCATATTGGATGATATATCGCGATATCAAGAAATATTAGTATTAAGAAGTTTTCATACCTATACATATTGGCTGATATTTTCATCTCTGACCGATCATGATGATTAATCAATTGAAGGGCTCGAAAGCAAGAAAACAAAAAATAATGCTACCTTAGAGAGGTTTGGCTAGAAGATGAAAGAAGGGTGTTAGGCATATTTTTAGTTGGAATATTTCGTGACCGTGTCGGGTTGTTCATTTAGTCTCTTGTCGGTGCCTTCGATAACTGCGACAACGTATCGGCTTGCAAAATTTTCATCCGTTTCATGCCCGAAGGTCGTCATCATCAAATCTTAGTGTTCTCGCCTTCGTGTCGCGTTTTTCACCTCATCTCGGGAAAGGCGCAACGGGCGCTCGACAAGTGCTCAAGCGCCACTGGGCGCGTTTTTGCCAGCCGGGCGCTCGATGAGCACCCGATGGCCACTCAAGCGGCGCGGGCTCATTGCCCCAAACCCTATCTAGCGCTCGCTGAGCGCCCGATAGCCGCTCAAGAGGCGCGGCCCTCTTGTGTCTAATGGACACTCTATTTTTGAATTTTTTTTAGCCCTCTATTCATGTCTTATATCTTTAAACCGGAGATTGCTTAGAACATCTTGGGGGAGTGCACGTCACTTGAAAAGCTCCTAATCTTTGTGCTCGATTATTGAGAAAACTTAACTCCAACCTTTGTGCTAGATTGAAAAAGTTTTCTTTCCATCATCTTGTTTTCTCTTCTCCCGCTTGTTAACCTTTGTAGCGACGTTGGTGGCGTGAACACTAGGATCCAGTGAGTTCGGCAATTCAAGTGGCTTGAGAGGGAAGATTAACGTGAAAACCGGAAGGTGCCCGGTTCCGCTACTGCGGGCAAATCCAAGGAGTCTCTTGGTAGGGATCATAAGACAGGAGTAAGTTGGCTAAGTTAGTACGTCGTTACCACCCGATCTATAAGTTGATTTTCATAGTGCATTTCTTCTCTAGCCGTTGAAGCCCAGAGGGTTTTTCTCGATTACCGTGGGTATCGAGTTTTTCCTTCGTTACCAAAAAGCTTGTCTTTTTATTATTATTACTGCTTTATTTTTATGCTCGTAACATCTAGATACAAATATTCTTTACGTGTATTGAATATTTGATTGTATACTGCTTCCACTATTTATTGTGGGCGTCGAAATATTGATTGTGCAATTTAGACCAAAATGGTTCTTTCAAAGGGGATAGATGAACTCGTGCGGGAAACCATAGGTCAGAAGCATCTTTGCACGGGGATCACAAGGCGATACAAGAGGTAGAGCTAACAGACGAGGAAATACAAGAACCAAGGATGGAGACAGAGGCTGAAACGACCATCCAGGTTGCTAGAGCGATTGAGAGATGGCACCCAGCATAATGACCATCCAGGGTGTCTAGAAATGAGGCATGTCAATGAGAAACAGTGGAGGAAACTCTAAAAGGCGGATTGATCAGGCCCCATACTGCTAGTTCTAAAGGATGAGTCATGATGATGTTTTACTTACTACCAGGCACTAAATGAGGGGATGGTGAAGCAATGGTTCTCTATTCTAATCGTAGACGAGATGTTGGACGAGTTACGTGAGGCCAGTGTCTTCACCAAGATAGATCTGAAGGCCGGCTACCATCATGTGCGCATGAGAGGAGGACTCCAACAATCACCTTTAGAACCCACTCAGGGTAATATAAGTATTTGGTGATCCCCTTCAGAACTATGCACTACCAGTCCACTATCCAAGCTGCTATGACTATGATTTTCAAACCATTCGTAAGCATGCTAATATTAGTGTTTTCTGATGATATCTTCATCTACCCTAAGTCCGCGGAGGAACATTTGAAGCAGCTAGAGTTGGCTCTAAGAGTACCAGAGCATCATCAATATTTCATAAAAAATGTCCAAGTGAAATTTTGTGCAACCAAATTGAAGTACTTGGACATATAATATCAAGGGAATGGGAGAATGTGGATGAGAGAAAAATGGAGGCGATGGTGAGATGTTTGCTGTTGAAGGATGTGACTGTTGTAATGTGTTCTTGGGGTTAGCAGGGTATTACGTAAGTTTCATCAAGAACTACAAGTTGATTTCTAGACCGTTGACTTCCATGCGTCAAAATAATAACTTTGAGTGTATGGATGAGGCCAGTCGAGCCTTTGAGGATTTGATGGTGATATCAAAAACATCAATACTGGCTCTATCCAACTCTAAGGAGGCGTTCGATGTCTATACTAATGGAAGTGGGGACTCAATTTGAGCAATGCCAGAACAAGACAAGAATCCATTGGCTTTCACTGCCAAGGCCTTGGGTCCTATGAAGAAGGCCTTCCAATGGTGCATGCAGGAATGGCATGGAGGCCTCATTTATTTGGCTGGAGATTTCCATTGTAAAAGAACAAAAATGAAATCAGGCACCTTTTTGAGCAAATGATCGTGAGAAGCAATAGAAGTTTATGGTGAAGCTACTTGGGTTCGAATACAATATCATTTATCAATCGAGTAAAGAGAAAATAGTAGTTAATGCTTTGTCAAGAAAGATGGGGAGCCTGATGCTTTTGGACTGCTCACAAGGACAGGCCCGACACAATGGCCATTAAAGGGGCCCAATGAAGAATTTGGGACAAGATAAGGGATGCTGTGAGGTTTGACAGGGCTAAAGACATTTGCAGAAGCTTAGGGAGGTGAGAAGTGGGTTGGTTACAAGTTTAATGCCAGCTTACTCATACAATAGTTGTGTTACATTCCCTGGGGTACGTATCAAGTGATATTGTTATGTGCAATGAATTTGCCAAATGTATGCAACATGAATTTAAAATAAGTACAACGAGTGAACTGAACTTCATTCTTAATTTGCAAATTAAACAATATAGAGATCGCAAACAAAATATGTGAACCAACGCTTAAAATATATATTTTGATGGATAGAAAACTTTGTGCAACCCCAAGAATGCATCTATAAAATTAAACCTTCACAGAAATGCTAACTCCATGGACTCGAAATTATAGAGGCAACACTGGAAGTTTATAGTATTTGACTACTAGTAGAAAGGATAAAATGTTTGCCGTGTGCTCATTTTCAAACTAGACTTGCATAGTCACACCTAACCACAATAAAAAAAAATATTCCAATATCTTAGAGTTCCACAACCTTGGACTTAAGTATCCTAGGGGATATTCATTAGACCTGTGAGCTTCAGTGACACAGGTTTTATCAGATTTGAAATGGATAGAAAAAGTACCAGAGGCACTTGTCAATTTCTAGGATATTCATTATTATCACAGTTTAGTAAGAAACAAAATTCGGTAGTTGGACATATTGTTGCTGGAGATGCATGTGTATAAGTACTTTGAATGAAAACACATTTGAAGATTATGATATTTGAAAAATGCGCCCTTAATATATGATAACATAAGTGAGAGCAAATCGACTAAATATACAATACAATATTCTAGCATCAAATATATTTATATTCAACGTCATTTTATTAGAGATCACGTTCAAAAACAAAATATTGTAATTTAATATGATGAAGTTAAAAACCAACTTGCCCAAATTTTACAGACCCCATAAAACCCTATATGAAGAACATTTTTGTGTCATTAAAAGAGAAATTGGTATGCTTAATATGTGATACATTTTATATGCATACCTTTTTTTAATCTAAATGCTCACATTTTTGGTTATAACGAAAGGGGGAGAACAATTATTTTTATTTATAATTTTGTTTATTGAATGAACATGTGATATTATACTTTCATGGATATATAGTATTGCATCAAGTGTTACCGTCATGGATATATAGAATGGATAACAAAAAAGGAGAGATTATTAGCTCAAGGCCTTTTTTAATTATTTTTTATTTTATTTTATTTGAAAGATTACGATTTTATTTACTTTTATTATACGGTGATTTTATTTGATTTACTTTTATTTGATTGAAATTTACTTTTATTTTAGGAACTTAAGTCATATTTAGTTAGTAAATTATATTTCTCTCCAATTTTGTCTAGGATTCAGGTTCTCTATATAATGACCACACTTTTATTATTTAAGATATGAAATAGATGAATATTTGAGAAATTGAATGCTTGTTCACGAATGCGCTGTGGGACTGATTACTTTCCTTCGTCACCTTCTCCTTCTTCCTTGACTGGCCAATTACCTTTCTTTCCTAGTATTGTGAATTTCTTTCCCTTCTCTCCCTTGGTTTTCTCTCTTTCTTGTCTCTACCCCTGTGATCTCTATAAGGAGAAGCGTGATACTTTGAGGCAATTTCTTCAATTTAAGAATAAGCAAATATATGTGCAAATATGAATTTCTAGTAAGAAAATTTAATTAGAAATGGTAATGATTAATTTAATGTTTTCTTGAATTTTAAGTGTATTATGATTCATAAATGGAGGAAATGATTGTTACCATTATTTTAGAGGCTTGGGGATTAATTTTATGTAAATTATGAGAAATTAGAGCTTGATAATATGAAATTAAAATATGGTTAGGTTATTAAGTGATATAATTTAAATGAAATATGTTAAGCATACTTGATTGATAGGTCCAGTACCGTGGGCCGGCGCAGAGTCCGAATTGTAGCAGATCGGCAGCCTGTCAGGGATTTTTCCTAGCCCAGCGCACAGGTAGCACGACTCGAGAATGCCGAGTGAAGCCTAGACCCTCGAGGTGGCCCCTTTTGGACAGACCCGCAAGCACAGGCCAACGGCGTCTGCTCTAAGGCTCACAAGCACAGCCCAACAGTGCTCATTCTAAGGCTCCAGCTCATCAACCGACAAGCGGCACGAGACTGCACGAATACGCATGCAATACTTGCCATAACCGCCCTAGACAGCTCAGCAAATATTCTCAAAATATTGCCCAGGATCACGCATCATCCCAGGATGGTAATTATGACTCAGCAAATCTTCTCAAGCGGAAATTGCATGCGGCGCCCTCCACGGTCGCCCTAACAAAGAAACAAATACTCGTAGATAGCCATGGCTGCCATAGCAAGCACTAGCAATCGTCGGGACAGCTTAGCAGATCGGTGCGTACAGCAGTCGCCAACCGTGAGGCCCAAGGAAGGCTAAACCGACTCCAACACTATAAATACCACTTCATCCCCGTAGAAAAAAGGGGGCATCTCTCCTTCCCACCAAGCAGGAGTTAATTCCACGAAAACAATGAAAACCACACCCCAGCATCCAGAGCATAATCTCATTTCGCTTGACGGCTATTTTGGGACGGATACGTCCCCGACTTTCAGAACAACACTCCAATCCAAGCTCGTGGCTGCGCAGGAGCTGTATCGGCTTCGAACTCTCACACTACTTGGCTGGTGAGGTCGATTCGCATAGCAAGGCAAAGGAAGCCCCTCCACTAGCAACCCGATAAGAGTTTAACAAGAATCCTGATCGGAACCCAATCCTCCATCTGAAAATCGCTACCCAGCCGAAGGCAACCGCCAGAGCTCAGTCCTCCATCTTAAAGCCACTCCCCAACCGAGCGCACTGTTGAAACTTAATCCTCTATCTCAAAGTCATTCCCCAATTAAGTACATCACCGGAACTCAATCCTCCATCTCAAAGCCGCTCCCCGGCCGAGCGCACCGCCAAAACTCAGTCCTCCATTTCAAAGTCGCTCCCCACCGAGTGCACCACTGGAGCCTAATCTTTTAACACCAAGCTACTCCCCTACCAAGCACATCACCAGAGTCCAATCCTCCATCTCAAAGCTGCTCCCCAACCGAGCACACTGCCGAAGCTCAGTCCTCCATCTCAAAGCTGCTCTCCGGCCGAACACACTGTTAGAGCTTAGTCTTTCATCACCAAGCTGCTACCCTATCGAACGCACCGTCGAAACCCAGACCTCCAACCCTGAGCCGCTTTCTATTCGAGTGCATTCATTGAAACTCAGTCATCCGTCTCAAAGCCGCTCCTCGACAAAGCGCACCGCCAAAACTGAATCCTCTATTTCAAAACCACTCTCCAACCGAGCGTACCGTCAGAGTGCAGTCCTTCGCATACACTCAATCCCCTAAATACATGCATCTACGCATCATTTTTTTCACATCCACCTATCTTTCTATCTGTCTGGAAAATGAGTTCCCGCCATTCTCTGACCTCTTATTTGTTAGTTATAATATACAGAATCCAAGTTTGAATTAACAAAGATCGGATCCACTTCAGCTTGACCTTCCGAGAACATCAAGTAGCTCCTTAACTCATTTAATAATTCAGATCTAGAGACGCATCAATAGTAAATTAAAAATGATTAAAATGTTGTGCAAATTGAATTAGAGAAGATATATAATAAAGTAGAAATTAATATTGAAGTCTCAAAAGAATAAATATCATGCATCTAAACATTCTTAGATTATTTTGTAAAGTAGATCAACAACTAAGCATATTATGATATATTTCAATATAGGTGAAGATTCAGTGCTAAATTCTACTTTTAGAATTCCGCGAGCAAGCTAGGTATCACATTGCACGATTCATATGTGTAAATAATAAGATTTACATAAATATCTTTAATTTAATGATCATGTTTGCAAATCAGTTTTAAACCTAGAAAATAAATAATATGCTATTATATGATCATTCTGTGTGATTTTTAATCTTTAGTACTTTTTTTAAACATGATTTTATCATAACTAAATATGTTTTATGTTTATGATGAACTTTGCATGTAATATTCATACATTCATGATATGAGGTCACTGAAACAACATTTGGTATACATGATGCCTTGGAGGTATATACTAGATATCTTTACTCTCTGGAAACCACTTTGCGTATGCACACGACCAGGATACACAACATGATATAATACATGATTCCATGTTCTATGTTATGATTTTTTATGCTTGGCTCAAAGTTTATATTGAAAGATATTCTAGACAATTGTTTTATGAATTACATACAAATTCATTAACATTCATAATTGTTTTAACTTTTAACATATGTTAATTATTTATAAGAAAACTTATAAGTATATTATTTATTTACTGAGCTTGTCTCGTAGTATTTTTTTTGTTATCTAGATCACCAAAATTTTAAAACCAAAGACACATTTTAGTTGTTGTATATACATTTACGGTCAAGCCTTTTTGAAAAACTTTGATATTTTTGTTAGTCATTTTGAAAATACATGTACTGTTAGCTCTGTTATGTGTACCTATATTTTTGGATAAGCTTTTAGTTCTTATGTATATATACAAGGTAGAGCCTCCTGATATTTGCATTAGCTTTTATTATGTTTATATAATATGTTTCAAGTTAAGATACAAGACTTGCTGGCTAGGATGGGTCCTAAACTCATCTTGGTCCTAAAGCTGGTTATGGCCTATCCAAATTTGGGTCGTGACAGCATCATTCTTGAGAGAAAGCTCCATCATTGAAGTATTGAATTGCAAACTATAGGTTATCTTGTTTATGGAAGTCTGATATTCACCAAGAAAGTCAAGAACAGTGGATTTAGGAATAGGAAATAAGCAAAGATAACCTGAATAAATTATGGTGTTCCATTCATCTTTTCCTACTCTCTTTCTTCATTATTTTATTGTGTGTTTAAGTGATTCTTCCTCAACCATTGACAATGTACCTTAAAGAAGTCATTTTTGTAATTGCAAATGCACCCAGCCTAAATCTAACACCATATAATCCAATTGAGATAATACCCTATGCTTTTTAATATCTTTGTGAGAAAGAGCAATAGTAGCTCCTAAAAAACTGTCATTATAAATATCAAAGATCTCATATTCTAGAAAAAAAATTGGTCAATGTAGACATCGTTAAGTCAAAGATTAAATATTTGTTAACCTAATTCACCCCCTCTTGATTGATTATTCGAACCACAAACACTAGGTTATACATGGAAGAAAGCGAGCAGAAGCCAGAAGGGTGCTAGGCAAGTATTGGAGCAATGGAGTGGAATCCAAAGGATAAAGCAGTATAGGAGGAATACGATGACACAGCAGAGAGGTTATTTATTTTCACCCTTAAGGACAAGGGTATTCTTGATGAGAAGGGGATAATGAGAACCCGGAACTCGGGAAGAGCAACCAGATAGCAGCAATGTGCTCACAAAGTCAACAAGCCAAGGCCGAACTCAAGAGTGCTGCTGAGGCCAGGCTCCAACTTGCTGATTTACCAAGCACCACTGTGGCCAAACCTGTGGAGGCCAAGTTACAAAGAGCTGAAGTACCCAGTCCTAAAGCCGAACCAATCTAGCTAGGCTTTGAACCCCATGGACCCCCAATGCTTAGAAGCACTGGGACAATCTAATGCCAAACCCGAGCCTCGGGAACCCCAGCAATTTTGAGATACTTGGAAAAACTACCAGGGTACAGAGAAACAAATGCCAGGTTGCAGTCCTAAACCAGGTAAATTTGTCCACAATGCCGATGGGGAATGACATGGAAATTCTTCTTTAGTAAGGGTATTATCATAATCATACTAAATGGCACTGATGTAATTAGGCCAGTCGGCAATCATTAGGGTGTCGGTTGGCAATATAAAGTGGCTTAAAAACCAAAATAGATTAACTCTGGTGTCTAGGAAATAATTAATTTTGGCAACTGTTAGTTTGGGACCCTTAACGGATATTTTCTCAGCTAATGTAGAATTTATTGCAAGTATGTGTGGATTGATTTAAAATCAATTCGGCGATTCTATTTCAGAGGTTTATTGTTATCTATTTATTTTCACAGTTGTTAATGCCTCTTGCTGGGATGTGTGGATTGATTCAGAATCAATTCGGCGATTCTACTTCAGAAGTTCGTTGTTATCTATTTATTTTCACAGTTGCTAATGCCTCTTGCTGGTTCCAAACGCCCTTCTCTAAACACATAAGGAAATAAATTGATAAAACATAACAAAAAATAATAATCACAAATAACGAGACATAATATTTCACGTGGAAAACCCTTTTTAAAATGAGAGAAAAAACTACAAAACTATAAGTTCGAATAATAACCACTAAACGGTGAGTTTTGATTACAAAAACCTTCAACAAATTCAAGGACACAACACATTGTAATAATAAGGCCAAGCAATAATGAATACAAGATGAAAACAAAGAAATATAACCAGTAAAATATCTTTCACAATAATAAGAATAACGCATTCAAGGCTAATAGAGAATGAAACACGATTCGAAATTTAAACGAATTAGCAAATCTTTCTCTTCTCTCTCTCTTCTATTTCTCACTATGTCAACACTCAATAACTCGAAACCATAGAAAGAATAACCCTAAAATCGTGTCCAGACGATTTTATATCAGGAATGGTGCAAAAGAACCCATCAAACGTGAATCAGGCATGAGATTACCATACAACCCCTCAAGCGCTAAATACTCAGGATAAAATGTGCATGTGCCCCTCTCATAAAGCGCTCATTGAGCACATCTTATCAGACACTCATCGAGCACCTCTATTCTAGATAAACAGTACACATACTTGGGTCAAGTGCTAGTCAGACGCCAATCAATATTTTCCTCTAATCAAGCCAAGACTCGTGCATTATCGTGGATACCATCAGACGATATACGAAATGCGTGTGGGGCTCATGAATGAGTGACCCACAACCCAACACCTCTAAATTCTACTACTCAAGTATCACACTCTATTCTACAACATATTATGATATTTCATTGTTGTTCGATTAATTGCAAGTAAAATACCGATAGGGTCTCGCTTAGTGATGAGTTCCTGGAAGAGGGTGGCCCTTATTATAATCATACCACATTTACTAGATTTTCCAATCCCACTGCACAGAGCATACTGTCTACGAAGTTCTAAAAGTGACTTTACTTGTGGAAATTAAAATGTTCACTATTACTCGTGCCTTGTAGCTCACATGGTGTAACTATGAAACCATAGAAAACACATTGTCTAATTGGCTTGGTTACACTTTCAAATCTTTTTTAATTAAGGCTTTATCAACAAAAGGTCAAAGTTTCAAGCCCTCCCCCCTCCGCCCCTCTTTTCTCCCCAACGTTACCTAGACCCCAACCAACCCACCAACCACAGAAAAACCATATTGGCAACCACTTACAAAGCAAATCTAACATATATCATGCTCTAATTTTACCAGATTTGAAGAATGTACGAAAACAAGCTAAAATTAGTAAAGATGCACAACAGCCTGATGCCTAAAAAATATATTAATTAGCACCCCCAAAAAACACCAAAGGAAACATACTCAGAATAACAAATTTATAAGGAAAAAAGTACTAACCCTTGAAACAGCATAAAACTGGGTTGACTCAAATCCATCTTGTGCACCACAATACAATTCTTGAATTTCCTTTGACTGAAGAGTGCATTTGATGAAGAAGAAAGCAGTTGGTCGTACATTCAACTTTCTTTGTGATACACCAATAAAAACTGGATCACACTGGATGAAAATGAAGAGTCAACAAAAATCCAGAACTCCGCCAACAGAAATTTCAGACCAATGAAAATGGTTTACTAACAGGCTCGATAATCCCACTTCCCAAATGCAGGACAATGGTTTACTAACAGAAATTTCAGGTCAAACTGTGCAATTTAATTGGGTGTTATGCCAGATGAGCCAATTTCAGGTCTGGAACCAAACCCAGCCCCGTCGTTAGCCAGGCTGGCTGTGCTTGCAGCCTTACCTTAGGCAATAATTTTCCTGGAAACCAACAGGTTACTTCAGTTGTCCCAAGAAAAAGTGATTTTTATTTGTACAAAAATAGAGAGACTTTCAGTAAATATCAAATAGCACATTTGGGACTGGCTGATGAATGTCAAGATTGAAAATTACTACAATGGCACCAAAATAGTTCGCCTGAATACCCAAGATGCCACCATGAACATACACGGGGACTATGACTAAGCCAAGTTCACCTCCTTGTCAAGCAATGGCCCAGAAATATCCCGGCCATTACCAACTCTATAGACTAGTTAAAAAAATCTAATGTTAAACGATGATGTTTTGACAGGAAGCAACTACTATACCAACTACTGACCACACAGAAAATGTTAAGATGTGCATTCATAAATCTGGCAATTATATCACTGTATTAAGGAATATTCTGGCAATAACCACATCATCAATAAAGCAGGGAACGCTAAGATTGATCCATCAAAGTTTGAATTATTAGAAAAAAGAACCAAAAAAAATATATGCTTCTACAAAAACATTAAAACAAGTATCTGGATGGAACAAAAAATGATACATGTTCAAGCCAAACTAAAACTTACAAGTGATTTTTCAGGAAGCCCAATTTCTTCAACTACTTCACGGATAATGCTATTAAACATCTCTTGAGCTACCTTCCTATTCAGGAGATGAGAATCTACAGAGTCCTCGTCATGGTATGTAATCCCAATTTCTTGGGGCTGGAATAAGTCATTAACATTAAAAACATCAAGATCAAAAGCCTATTTGACTTGTCTACCATAAAAAAAATGTTTCTATTCAGGAATGTAATATTTGCCTGACGGTTAAGCTCCATGAAACTAACTAAAACAATAGCCCAAACTATCATCGCAGAGAAGGGTACACTCACCACTATCCTTGTGCGTTAAGGGATGGTTGCAGTCCCTCACCCCTAACACATTTCTATTAACATACCCGCACCTTTTCTTTGAGAAGGAGGGGGGTAGAGGGTGGAGAAAACCCAAAGATGATAATCTTATTAGATGTTCACCCAATGAACCATGTATAGATGGGAACAGGAATGCTTAGTTTAAAAAGAATACAATTTCAGTGAAATTTTCTCCTGAGAAAAATTTCTTTACCTCTGGGTGGCCTCCTGGAAAAACAAAGTATCCAGGAAATTCTCCCACGTTATTACTTCTTTTCAACACAAGAATCCGCTGGTCAGACGTCTCTACAACTGCACCATTACCAAGTGGGCTTGAAGTATGCTGACACCGTATAGAGTCATCTACCAGAAAGGAAAACTGTGATTGATTAACAAAACTCGTTCCACACATCCAGCTGAAGGAATTAGCAAAGCAAGAGAGATCAATCAAAGTCAAGCATACAACCCAAAAAAATGAAGTTGGCACAGTATTCTAGAAGGTAAAGAGTTTACTCTTGGTGTTTCGTAGGAAGGCCTGAGTTCAAATACTCTCACAACTAACATAACAAGAGGAGTTCAAGAGCTTGTACAATTTGTCAAAACAAAGACTGATCATGTTCTTCAAATATGTTACTTCGCCTGTTTCAAGTATCAGCCATACTGGGACCAACAGTTTATGTTCTACATAGCACAGCATATCATTCAGCTCAAAGTACATATCCTACGGATTCCCTCTCCCTCCAAAAATTTTTGCGGTGACCACGAATACTATCTGATCATCTAATGCAATCTCTCCTGCTATACTTTGATAAACATCAAAGCAATTTTGGCAACAGGACCACAATTAAGCACTAACTTCTTCGTACAGTTTACATCCAAAATTAAGTCCTGGGCACACAAGACTTGTGCAACATAAATATTAATAACATTTACCTTCTGATGGAACTAGAAAATTCTCCCATAATGGACTTAAATTTGTCCCCACAAAAGTCCTGAGTAATTTGCCAAAAAAGAAAAAAGTAAAAAGAAGGAAGAGTTCGTTAATCCAAGAGACAGCCAGTAAAATAACTATAGAAACATGAGATTTTTCACCTCAATATCACAGTACCAAGCAGTGACTAATAAGCAAGAAAATAAACAGATTATTTTATCCATTTTATGGATGTGGAAACATATGAGAAGCCAAAGACTAAGACATGAAAACACAAAGACACTGCATGCACACACACGCACAAAGAAAATCAACGAAACAAAAGAAAGAAATAGAGAATGGCATGTGATAAACCAATTATTCATGCATGTAAACTCTATCATATCATTTAAGTACTGAACTTTTAAATCAAATTCTATGGACTTCCCAAAAGCATCGCATGCCTAGTTGACAAATGATGATTTATTTCCTTTCTGGCAAATACATTGGAGACTTTGCTCAGTATGGGGTTAAAAGATGAGAGGAAATGATTGAGCAAGAGGGAGTTAGAGGAGAGAGAAGAATTGTTAAGAGGACAACTCTTTCCCTTCATCCCTGCCTGGTTAATTCAGGGAGAAAAGAGCACTGGGAAAATCTGCCACGACCAAAAAAACCATGCAACTGTTTGTTTTGTAAGCATTAAGCGACCATACGAGGGTCACCAATGAGGATCCTGTGGCATACTGGCAAAATACGCCAGTGTTATGAAAACCAGCTGGCAGTTCCTAGCGTTGGTCCAAATGTTAAAATTTTGCTAAAACCTTAAGCTGGTGGTAAGTATGAGAAAACTCATGTGCCTAGCAAATGACGCTTTTCTCTCCCATTCTCCAACTCTGCTCTGTGCAAATTTTACCCATTTTAGCTATATCTTCTTCCACCCTTCATCTAAAATTGGTCAAAAGGGTTAACAGAGAGAAAATATTACAGTTGGTAACCTGTCCCCTATGTCTATATCAAGCCTAAAATTAATTTGCGCTTCCAATGTCACTATCTTCTGCCACTTGTTTCTCCACCAAAAACCAACCCGTGCAACCCCTACAACCCACAAACCTCAACCACCTGAGAATCAACTGCTGCTATCCCAGCAAGAGGGAAAAGTGTTTTTCTCTTCCCTGGAAACCTCTTTATGCACCACTGCCGCCCTAATTCCTCTCCACTCACTTCATTGTGACAACCAGACTCTCCATGCCATTGGGCCCATGGCCCTACTCTGTCAACCATCAACTGCAAGGACTGCTCAAGGTTTGTAGTCTTAGGAGGTGAAATACACTGAGGAAATCAAATTATAGGGAAAAAACTGCTAAATTTAATCAAAGTCAGTTGCATTAAAAGCAGGTCCAATAATCCTAAATACTGTCCCCTCCCCAAATCAAAAAGGGAAAAGAAAAGATAGAGAACAAACAAACTGTTTTTTTTTTTCATTCATTGCCTAGTCGTTAAGGAAGGAGATTCAATTTCCTTTCATCACTGACCACTAAAAGGACTTGATCCACCACTACCATTTAGCATATACGTAGAAGTTATTCTTTTACCCATGTATAAACCAAAATGAAGGTGGAGAAACTATTTGACTACAGGCAAAATACCAGCAACCTACACATCTTGCAACCTATTACCTAGGTGTCAGTTCAACCTCCTTACTGTTTAACATAAGAATTAAGGATTATATCATGTTTGATGTTTGGAAATAGTTACTTAGTTTAAGCGGCCACAGAGAATTTGATAATAATAGAATAAAGCAGTCATAGCGAAGAGGAAACCATAGGATGGGAGAATGGAGAAGACCCAGCTGAGGGAAGAATCGTCTGTGAGCAAAATAAAGTTCAATCACAGAAAGATGAATGTTGTAGTGTAGAGCTCGGATTTCTTTCGTCATAGCCACATAAGTGTCCCTATATCTACTGTCGAATGAAGGATGGCAGGAGTCATCATGAACCTCGACTAAAGCCGTAGGGGCACATGAAGAAAGGCAATGGGCTTAGAAGAAGAAATCATGGCTGCACAAGTTGCAAAGTTTCCAGAGTGAGGCAAAAGGAGCATAGGAAGGAAGGATGGCAAGCTATGGGGAAGCAATAACAGCTGCACAAGTGGCAGGATAATCATCGTCCACTAATAGAGTGGGGGATTGAGAAGGGTAGCTATTGGACAGGTTCAAGCTTAAGTCAGAAGCACATGCAATTAAATATACAACCAGTAAAGTCGCGTGCAAGGCACATGATGGAGGGCAACTAAAATTGATTCTTCTGTTTCATTTATTTTGCTTCTTGTTGCAACTACCTGATTTTAGAAATTTAAAATCGTTAGGAACATATTTTCAAAAAGCAGTATAAATTAGGAAAGAAGTTGAAAGCTGAGTAAGATGAATTTTACCTATGAACTTGAATTTTCTTTAAAGATCCTTTCCTTCAAAAATTGGGATTTTCCATTTTTTTTTTTTTCCTTTCCAATATTCTCAATTTTCTTAGCTTGTTCCCCATTCCCATTCTTATTCTTTTCACTGATTTTGTTAAAGGAGAAGTTTATTCATCCGTTGAATCCTACACTTGGGCTACTAGCTAACATTTAGGGTATCTAAGACGAGCAATGGCATTGGACGCCCAGTATGTCTCTTTAGTTTTCTTACATACACATCACCTAATTGCAATATTAGATTACGCCTTCTCATCCTCAGCCTGAAGGATCAATTGATGTGTTGTTTGGTATTTTGCATAAATCTCTAATTATAATCAGGTCCTCCATAAATTAGAAGAATACAAGCCCAAACCTGAATCTGTTATGAATGGGAAGCCAAGTGGCCCAATCACAACAGGTCCCAGGAGATTGGACATCAATCCTGGTTTCATAGCATAAACACAAGCCCAAACCTGAATATGTTATTAACTGGAAGCCAAACGTCCCTATTACAATAGAAGGTCCCAGGAGATTGGACATCAATCCTGGTTTCACAACATAAATAAGCAGGAAGCCCAATGAGTACATCTTGGGCAAAACAAAAGACAACGAGCTCCCTAACCTACCCTAATAAAATGAGTAACAGGGGTGGCGTGACAATTAACAGCAGAGAATATCAAATAACAAAGGCTTAAGAAGAAAGGAAGCCAAACCTAAAATGAAGCTCGGAAGAAATTCTTAAGTGGCTGAAAAGCATTTTATCCAACTTCACTCCCTCATTAATGCAATAGATATAGATCAGTTGTCTTATTTATGTAGTAACAAGCAATGAAGCAGATGCCTTCCTATTCAGTGGTCCCATACTCCACCAAATACAAGGGACAAGATGTCTAATGATTAATTGCCATTAATCCACTTGCATTACCTCAGAGATCACAAGCCGTTTAATTCAGCAATAGCAAGGAGGCTTGATAGCTTCATACAGCTTAGAGATCACAACCCTAAAATCCTGAATTGTGGCATTCATCCATCATAAGTACTTCTAACAGCAAACCAGGCTAGTCCACCTCATCCTGCAGAAAATGGAAGGCCGTAAGTGTGCCCAGAAACTGGCCAATCCTTGGCTACATATGCTGATCCTCAGAACATCAGCCAGGAAGACTCATTACTTGCCTCCACTACTGTACTGTTACCTACTGAGCTTGAATTGTGATGACACCAAACAGGGTCATCTATTAGAAAGGAAAATTATTGGGTTAGGATACATATTCCACAAATCTCAGCTGTGGGACTTATTGAAACTACGGCAACGGACACAATATATTCAAGCAAACAACAAAAAACCTATCCTGATCTAGAAGATAAGGTTGATCTTTGATAGGAAGGTCTATATTGATCAAGGATAGGAAAGGGTGTTTGAGAAAAGCTTACATAGTTGTATCTCTTATTTCAAGCATCATCCATACTCCACATAGCAGTTCTCTCACAGCACCTCACGTTCTTGAAATCATAACAAGCCATACAGTAGGCAGTATGAACATACTTAGGATTCGTTCTCTCCCGACCACTTTACAATAATGAACACAAATATTATTTGATCCTCCACTGCAGTCCGCTGTCTTTTGAAGGCAACATTAAGGTATCCAGCCTTTTGGATCATAATGAAGCATTAATATTCAAATTCAATTCATATGCAAAATTACTTCCCAGACACAATAACTCGTGAAACACAGAGCATTAAAACACAACCAACTCAAACTTTGCTCCACAAAAATCCTGGGTAATTTGACATAAAAAGATGACGACAGAGATAGACCTATAATCCGTCAAACCAAGATGAAGGAACACATGGGACTCCTTCTTTGAACCAACAGTTTCACTACGCAGGATATGACCAGCATACTGCAAAATATTAGAAATAAATGCCAGACCATCATATAATATGTGGTAAAACTTACAACTAAACAGGAATCGTCAATATTGAATAAGGATAATATGATTCAAGGATGACTTAATAGAGCCCACATACTCTGAACTTCTTTCCATTGAACAACGATGTATTCTGTTGAAGCTTCCGATCCATACCTACCAAAATAACTTAGCAATATGAAACTATTAACAGTTTTAAATTCACAGATAAAACTGTTTCTGCCACAACAATTGTTGCCGCATTTCAAGCATTGTCATTCCAACAACTCTTGTCAAGGAAATAACCACAACATTACAGACTGTGAGGTGATTGGTCCAGGAGTAGCTCAAAATACATAAGGAAATCCAAAACATGTCCATTGGCACTCCATAATGTGCAAATCAAAAACTCCCACGATCATAAAACATAAACATCGCAATCGATATAAAGGAGCTAATTATTCTTTACCTCAGCAATAGAACTAAGGGAAAGGATAATCCGTACCAATCTGAAAAAATAAAAGCTAAACAAATGACACATAATTGATAATAAAGATTAAAGAAAAGGCAAATAATGCAGGGGAAGTGTGGAGGAAGGAGTGACAGAAGAAGGGAACCAAACCAATGGAGAATCCCAATGCAGACCTGACCACACCAACAAGAGAGAGAGAGAGAGGAGAGAGAAGGAAGAAGACAGAGACAGCTTATTCTACTGTTTCTATATGCCTATGCCATTAAACTACTACTAAAACCATCCCGCATAATTGATTTACCTGCTCTCCCACTTAGCAGCCCGCCATTCCTCAGCTCTTCAATCTCGCTCCCTCTATTTACTTCGACCTTAAAACTTATCTTCCACCTCTCTATCGGTCTCTTATTGTGGGATGGGAGAGAATCGAGCTGAAGTTCCGGGATGCGGCGGCGATTCACAACCGCCGTGCCCGGATCAAGTCCTGGAGAACGTTCTAGAAAATGTCCTCCGCCTCCTCACCTCCCGCCGCGACCGCAACGCCGTCTCCCTCGTCTGCAAGTCCTGGTACCTTGCGGAGGCTCTAACAAGATCGGAGCTCTTCATCGGCAACTGCTATGCCGTCTCGGCGCGCCGCGCCACCGAGCGATTCCGGCGAGTCAACTCGGTGGTGTTGAAGGGCAAGCCTCGGTTCGCCGACTTCAGTCTGATGCCGCTCATTTGGGGCGCCCACTTCACCCCATGGCTAACCGCCTTCGCCGCTGCTTACCCCTGGCTTGAGAAGATTCACCTGAAGCGCATGTCCATCACGGACGATGATCTCGCGCAGATTTCTCACTCTTTCCCTCACTTCAAGGAACTCACTTTATTCTGCTGCGACGGTTTTGGCACTAGCGGACTCGCTATTCTAGCCTCTAAGTGCAGGTGCATTTTTGTCTCTGGCTTGCATTTCCATTTATTTCCATGCCTATTGTTGGTTCCTGGTTTATCTGAGTGGATTTAGATCTGAATGAGGAAAAAGTATTTTCGATTCATAGTTTTCGACATTAATCTTTCTACAACAATCAGAATAGAACTTTCCTTTTATTGAGACCTTCGTTTATTCTTTTTGTTCAGACAATTGAGAGTCCTGGATCTGATAGAAGATGAGGTGGAGAACGATGATGTCGTTGATTGGTTGTCATGTTTCCCAGATAATGGAACTTGTCTTGAGTCACTTAGTTTTGATTGCGTCGAGTTGCCGATTAACTTTGGTGCCTTGGAAAGACTAGTTGCCAGGTCCCCAAACTTGAAGCAGCTTAGGCTGAATCAATTCGTATCGATTGGGCAGTTGTATCGGTTGATAGTTCGAGCGCCGCAGCTTACCCACCTTGGAACTGGATCTTTTAGTCCACCTGAGAGTTGGGTTCCGGGCGAGCAAGAACCTGATTATCGGGCTGCTTTTGCAGCATGTTCATCGCTTGTTTATTTGTCAGGCTTTCGAGAGATCGTGCCTGATTATCTGCCTGCTATTTATCCGGTTTGTGGTAACCTCACTTCTTTGAACTTTAGCTACGCAAATCTCAATGCTGAGGAGCTTAAGGCGGTTGTTTGCCATTGCTATAAGCTCCAAACCTTGTGGGTACGTGTGCCTTTCTTCCTGTGTATGTGTTCTGACGATTATTTATATAGAAAAGATGGGTTCTGAGGTTTTCTGTCGTGTGCAGGTGCTCGATACGGTTCGGGATGAAGGGCTTGAAGCTGTGGCTACAACGTGCAAAGATCTCACCGAGCTTCGTGTTTTCCCAATTGATGCTCGCGAAGATAGCGAGGGATTTGTGTCTGAAGTGGGTCTTATTGCAATTGCTGAAGGTTGTAGGAAGCTGCAGTCTATTCTTTATTTTTGCCAGAGGATGACTAATGCTGCCGTAATAGCAATGTCTGAAAAATGTCACGATCTCGTTGTCTTCAGGCTTTGCATTATGGGTCGCCACCGGCCTGACCATTTAACCAATGAACCCATGGATGAAGGATTTGGAGCCATTGTCATGAACTGTAAGAAGCTCACACGGCTTGCAGTCTCTGGTCTATTGACCGACAGGGCCTTTGGTTATATTGGGAAGTATGGGAATTCAGTTCGCACGCTGTCGGTTGCTTTCGCTGGGGACAGTGATATGGCTTTGAAGTATGTCCTCGAGGGTTGCTCCAATTTGCAGAAGCTTGAGATCAGGGATAGCCCATTTGGTGATTCAGCATTACGAGCTGGTTTACATCACTATTACAACATGAGGTTCCTTTGGATGTCTTCATGTAAGATAACTCTCGAGGGTTCAAGAGAGATTTCAAAAGCTCTGCCGCAGCTGGTAGTCGAAGTGTTCAGAAGCGGGCTTGCAGCAGTCAGGGATGAGGATGAGTTTGTCGATACACTATACATGTACCGGTCACTCGAGGGGCCAAGGAACGATGCCCCAGCCCATGTGAGAATTCTTTAGACTGGGATAATAAAAGCAGCCATTTTTGGCTGTTCTCATACTGGTGGGGCTTTATGCATTTTGTACTCTGCAACGAGGTGCCTGCGGTTCTTATGAAACGTAAAGCTGGTAAAACATATGCAGTATTTTGCCAGAGCTGTTGGCATTTGAAAGGGCAGTACAATGAAGGCCGCATTTACCACTTTGATCTATGAGAACGGTCACTGAGTTAGAGTGCCATCTCGAGGTATTCAACCATTCGATGTTGCATTCTTACCGTTTTCATTTCATGTTCAACTACACTTGTGTATTCTTTTTCAACATAAACAGAAAAGGATGCCCCTTAGATACCCTACATCATCCTTGATGATAGGAAGTTGTTTCAGTTCAATTGATTGTCTTTTCTTGAAGATTGCATTGCCATTTTGAAGAGGATGGTCCCTTGGGAAGGATGGATGAGAGTTGCCATGACAGTAGAAGCTAGTTATCATTGTTTCTTGAAGACGGATGCAGTGTTTTTTTTTTTCGTTCAAATGATAACTAGCTGAATCTGTTGCTGGTGAAGAGAACCCATTTTCAGTTTCCCCAGATTGGTGCCACTGCAAAATTCCCTCTCAGTCTCTTATCTTTTTCTCTGCATTTACCTAAATCCGATGTTTATTTTGGAGTTGCTGTTGTAGACTAGCACCTGATTGTTGCGAGATGGGTAATAAATGCCAAATGTGCCTATGGTCCATATACTATTGAAAGTCCCTTTAGCTTTTTGTTTATAGATGTGGCATGATCAAATTTCATAGTGTGTGACCCACAAATGATGCTTGGAAAGTGTCATTACAACTACACGCTGCAGGTTCCCCCTCGCCCCCCCCCCCCCTTTGTGTCCCACCTTATGAATGTGGCATCTCCCACTTTCATACTGTTCTTATCCTTCAGGGCTTAAGTCCCCATTGGCTTCCAAGTGAAATAAATCTTTCTAGTGCTTTTTACTGTTCAAAGATGTTCAAATAATAATTAAAGGATATTTACCTAATATTATTTTATTTTTTATTGTCATCATTGAATGATTGATGTTTAAAAGAAAAGGAGTGTGCATTTCGCCATTCTGCTCTGAGGATAAGGATTTGGGTATTTCTCTATCAATGCGCCACTTTCCACCTGCTTGATTTTATTGGAGCCTTTTACACTTTTTTAAAGTGAACGTAAAGGACTTGAAATGCTCGTAATTTTATTAACTAGAAATATTAATTTTTTGGATCTGCTTTTTGTTTAAAAAAAAATCTTCAACCCCTTGCACCAATCAAACCCAAAATGTATATTTTTAAAGTACTTTATATAAGAAATAATGCTCTTTTGGTATTTCGTAGCATACTCATGCCATAAAATATCATGTGGTTTCATTTACTAGAGACTATTTCACGTATTTTAAGGGTAACGTCTTTTACATACTTATAAATGATTACCGTGTACAGGTTCGTGCCGTGCGGGCATTAGAGCATGGAGATGACCGCTATTAGGCTCGACTCAATAACCTTAAGCCCAAATCGATCAACAAAGTGTGACGAACACAGGTGGAACAAATTGAACCGCCCTCGACTAAAACTGAACCTCTTTGAAATTTTCAATGACACTTAAAAAAAAAAAAAAAAGATTTTTAACATTGACAATGAATATTTTTGAGATATGTTCAATTTTATATTAAATTTTTTTAATAATATTTATGTATAAAAAATATGTTTTAAATTATTATAAAAAAAGTGATAATTATCATTACTAGAAAACATGAGTAGCTATGATGGGTAATAGCTGTTTAACTTAAGGAGTATAATATTTGTACGGACTTTCACGCCCGCAGGTCTCCAACTCAAAAACGTGAGAAAGGAGCGACGCTGTCGGTGGTGTATAATTCTGCGTGTCTTCAGCCGGGAAAGGAAGTGCGCTCTCTAGTGTCCGGCGAGGGAGAGGGCGAGAGGGGAATTTTCTAAGAGAGAGGGGGGGAGAGAGAGAGATCAGAGATGAAGGGGGAGAAGAGGCATCAGATGATGCAGAATCTATTTGGAGATCAATCAGAAGACGAAGAAGAAGAGGAGATTGATTCCGAGCACGAATCCAATCGTCATCCGAATTATCTCTCTGTAAAATTTCCGTCTCCTTCGTATAATTGTTATCTTTGATTCGATTTTTATGAACTGGATTGTTAGAATTGTGAGGCCTTTTCTCTTACATGAGGAAATCAGTTACACGTAAATGTTTGTTAGTTACGCTATCAAAGTAAGTATCGTCCGAATCCAAAACCGATCGTTGAAGTACAATTTTGACTCACCTTAACAAAGTGACAGTCAACTTTTTTCTTGCAAATGTTTAACTCTTCTTGTCAATTGGATGTTGTTCTATTCACGCGTAAGAAAATTTGAATTAGAGGCCGCGCTTTCCCCCCTGTAAACACGGGAATGAAAAATAAAATGTGTACAATTTTGTTGGCTAACAGCAGAAGATTAGGGGAATCAAACTTTTAAGTGATCAATGAAGTAGAGTTTTGTGTAAGTTTAGCCAAATTACCTGAAATGTTTAAAATAAATATTAGATGTCTCCTAAATGAGTATTTAACTCTTCTAAGATGACTGGCTATTATTCGTTGTCAATGTCATTATCGTTTTTGCTAGGTGGGAATGGTGGGTTTTTATTTTTTTGCTCAGTGGCAATGTTGCCATTTTCCTTTTTTTTTTTTATGTATATTTTTTATTTTCGGATGTTTATTTTCCTTTTCAAATTATTTTTCTTTGCTAAATGTTTCTTGGCCATTGAGCAGAGTGTGCATCTACTAAATGAAAATAGAAAGAAGTCCCTCAATTACAAATTACGAATTGGAAATAAGGAAATTAATGCATATTGCTGGTGAGATCACACAATGCCAAGATTGATTGTTATCTTTTACATTTCTACCATTATCTCAATCTCCCCATTGCTGGTTACATCATGGAGTCAAAGCTGAGAATCAAGACAATAGAGTCATAGACAGTATTAAATAGTTCAACTTCCTATATGTATTTATAATCTGGCGGTTGGGAAACAGAAACTAGATTACACAACAAAATCTGGTTGTCAGATGCAAAAAATTCATGATTTTTAGATGTTTATAATGGCCCTTGAGTATCACTGTGCATTTGATCAAGATCAATTACCTATGCTTTTTGTGCAAAATGCATGAATCACTGATAAAGTCATAAGGCTGTTGCAAAATGTTTTGATTTAAGCGTGCCAATTGAAGCATGATTTCAGCGCAATTTATCATAAAAGAATGCATGAATCCCTCAACACAAATCTGAAGTGTGTTATGATTGCAGCAGTGTCTTGAAATCATAATGTTTTGTAAGATGGTGTACTAGGCTTCTATTCCATCAATATTGATATTGTTTTACTCTAAGATATTCCACATTACCATCCAAAAAAGAGAAACAAAATTCTGTATGGATATCAGTGTTGTCAAAGGCGTTCTAGATGCCTGCTTTGGTGCCTGGACCATGTTTCGGGGGCGGGGGCGAAATGGCAAGGCACTTGCCAAAATGATTGCTTGAAACAAGGCAATCAGGTGCTCAAGCACCCACCCTTTTTTTGTAAGCAAATTTTTCTTAGTTTTCTTAA
This sequence comes from Nepenthes mirabilis, assembly GCA_025585075.1. Taxonomy (NCBI): domain Eukaryota; kingdom Viridiplantae; phylum Streptophyta; class Magnoliopsida; order Caryophyllales; family Nepenthaceae; genus Nepenthes; species Nepenthes mirabilis. Next base: position 32,592 of record JAODPA010057679.1, read on the forward strand.
AATATTCCTAGTCTTTTAAAATATTTTACAGTCTTGTATTTCTTTTAAATGCATTTTGCTTTTTATCACCATAGTTTGCACAACACAACTCCTCTCACTTAGTCGCACTGTACAAAATCACCATCTTTATCATTTTCAGTAGTGGTTGAGGTCTTGAACAACAAATAATGAGTGAAGATAAATGTTTCGAGTTCTAGAGAGTAGGTGCAAAGCCTTTGAGTTTTATAGTAATAAGAGCAGAAGAAGAGTTTGATTCAGAGAAAATAGAAGAGATTGAGAATTATAAATCTTATGATAGATTTGATGAGAGCTGATTTGATGATGATTATTGTGTGGATCTTTTAAGATGATTAGAGTTAGAGTGTTTTAAGATTGTGTATGCACTAGGAGATGCATATTGTAGACTGGTGTTTTTGTTGATCACGTTTTGTATAATTATGTAATACTTATTTCGTATTTATATATTTGTTGTTATATTCAATTGTTTGAACCTTGATTAAATTTTTCTATATGGCTTATAGACATATATTTATATTTCAATTAGTACTTAACTTGTCTAGGGCGAATGCCTCACAGCTTGGGCTATATGAAGTTTTAGCACCTTAGCTTGCCTAGCGCTTTAGCACTTTTGACAGCACTGATGTATATTGAGGGCTGCTAATGAATATGCCCATGTAGAGGTGTAATAGAGATGCTTTTTATCTTCATTACTGATCCATTTCCATTGGCCTTCATCTTAACAGTTACTTTTGAGTACTCAGAGTTCTTTATTTCTTTTTATAGATAAGATCTGTATGTTTAACATAAATTTCATTAAAGATCTATATTTTTACCCCTCCTCCTCAGCCCCCAAAATCAAAGAAGAAAGAGTTGTTACTTTAGTTCAATTTTGTTTATTACTATTTATTTTGATGTGAATTTTTATCTTGGGATGGCCAATAGCTTTGCCTGTTCTCAAAAGCTATTTTTCTTGTACTGTCTTGAGCAGGATGAAGGTGAAGGAGGAATTGAGCTTGATGGGGAAGTTGAAGCTTATGTAGAGGGACAAGATGAAGCAGCTGTGGGGAGCGAAGGTGAGTTGCATGAAGTTGAACAAGAACCTGGAGATAGTGATGGTGAAAGGGAACAAAATTCCCAAGAAGTGGAGGCTGGTGATCAACAAGAAGAAAGTGAAGGAAGAGAAACAGATAGTGAGGGGGAATATGCTGAAAGAGTAGTTACAAGTAGGAGAAGAGATGTGATCGATAGTGGATCAGAGAGGTCTGAAGAACCGCAATCTGACCATGAGGATGATGAGGTTGCTCAGGGTAGAATTCTGGGGTAATTGGCAAGCTCCCTTTCCGATTTCTGCCATGCATATTGATTACAATGCCCTGATGCTGCAATAATTTCTTTTTCATTTTTGTTCTAGTTTTAATCTTCTACCATTCATCCCATCCAGAATGCTTCCTTAATAATGATAATGAAATTCTTTTATCATCCATGCTTGCGAGTAGTTGTGTCTGTCAAGTGCATCGTGTTTTAGTTCTGTCAGCCAATTAGGAGCTCCACCTTCTGTTGCCATGCCTATGATGTATCCATCTGCTTGTAGTACCCATAGCATGGGTTCTAATTCGAAGTAGATTCTGTAGGAAATAAATGTGTTTGAAGTTTTGTGAGTCATAGTTTCTTTCCAAGAAGGAAGGCCCATGACATATTTTAGCGAGAAACTTAATGAATCTCGCAAAAAGTACAGCACTTGCAACAAAGAATTCTATGCCATCATGTGTGCTCTTAAGCATTGGAGTCACTATTTGTTACCCAAAGATTTCATTCTCTTCTCCAAGCATGAGGCACTGAAATTTATCAACAAAAACTTAGTTCAAGACATGCCTCTTGGATTGAATTCCCTCAATCTTGTGATTTACTCATCCAACACTAATCCAGAAGCCAAAATAAGGTGGCTGACGCCTTAAGGCAGTGATACTACTTGCTTTTTGTTTTGTAGGTTAAAATTATCGAATTTTAGGTGGTGAAAAACTTGTATAAAGATGATCCTTTTTTTAGTCCACTTACGGAGGAGTCTATGGCTGGCCCGATTAAGCAATTTTTTCTCCTCAATGGATACTTTATGAAGGAACTTGACTTTATGTTCATTAATATTCTTTAAGAGAGGCCATCTTAAAAAAGGTTCATACCAGAGGATTAGTAGGGCATTTTAATCAAGCCAAAACTCTAGCACTCATCCAAAAAAGATTCTTTTGGCCAAAAAAGATTCTTTTGGCCAAAAATGGTTCGAGACATTAAGTAACTTTTCAAACGATGCCGAATATGTCATATTGCCATGACTCATGACCCAAACAAAGGGTTATATACGCCCCTTCCAATTGCCACAACTCCTTGAGAGTATGTAAATATTAATTTTGTGCTCAAGCTACCCACAAACACAACGAAACAAAGACTATCATGGTAGTATTTCACTAGTTTTCCAAAATGGACAATGGATGATTCAAGCATTTCCAATTTATACTTTCAAGTGATAGTAAAACTTCATGGAGTTTCAAAAATGACTACTTTGGATTGGGAATCTAAGTTCATGAGACATTTTTGGTGCAAGTTATAAAAAAATGGGCACTCAAATTTAGTACATCCTTCTACCCACAAATGGATAGACAAACGGAGGTTGTCAACCGGAGCCTTGGAAATTTACCAAGAAGCACAGTTGGGAAGAACATCCGTCAATGGAACTTGGCATTTGTCTAAGCCGAATTTGCCTATAGCCAGTCTCGAAGTCAATCCACCAGAAGAACTCCATTTGAGGTAGTTTACAGTGACAAACCCATTAGCCCGATCGATCTTATTCCAATTCCACTACCATTAATTTTTAATAAAGACACCAAAATTTGTGCCCAACAAATTAAAAAGATACATTCTGATGTCCAAGAACACATAACCAAGCAAATGGCCAAGTATAAAATTTAAGTAGATAAGCACCAACGGGCGCAAGAATTCAATGAAAGCAATCTAGTGTAGATTCACTTGTGAAAGGAACGATTTCCTATCAGAAAATCCTTTTAAGCTCCATCCATGTGTGGATGGGCCATTCAGGATTCTTTAGAGGGTTGGTGACAATGTATATGAAGTAGGGCTTCCCAAAAAGTATGGCGTATCTCCAACTTATAAAGTTGCCGTTCACAAACCACATTTTGAAAAAGCTAGCTCGAGGCTGAGTTTATTCCAATCCAAGGAGAATGATACAGTTCTAATCGAAGATAGTCATTTTATTGATGATGTGGCCACTATTTATAACAACATTATAAATATTGGTGAAGTGATAAGAAGTATTTGAGGCCCCACCCTCCACCGCGAAGTCTTAAAAGTAAAATTAGAAGATAGAGCCTTAATTAAAGATAAGCCATCATATATTACTCCACCCAATGCCTTGGGCTTCCTCCCTTACTGAGCTCAAGAAGATAAAAAATAAAAGTATTAAATTTTCTTATTTAATTGCCTAATTTGTACTAAATTTATATAAATTAGGGGTAGTTTATTTGATTAAAAAACATAAATTTTATTATCAACTTACCTTCTAAAATTCCAAAAAAAACTCTAATTTTAATTTGATGGGTTTCAAATTTTATTCTTTATTCTCAATTGTCGACTTAATCTTCATTAATTTTGCTTTGGTGGATTTTTATATTGTTCCAGTTTCCTCTAAAATTTTTCTTTTCATTTCAAACGGTATCATAGTAATAGAAGTGGTGAAGGTTAGGTATCCCTCAACTGCCAGTTTTGGTTCTAGCTGAACATCTCAATTGACGGGCTATTGTGATCAATGAGATGTAACAGTGAAAAATATTGTGAATGTTTTTGTAACAATAGTAGATGTCGTGTAGGAGTCACATGGCGTGTCCACACAAACAAGCTAAAAGCAGAAAATTGAAAATGAGAGAGAGAGAGAGAGAGAGAGAGAGAATTGTTATCCTCTTTAGGGGAACATGGACTTCACATTGTTAAAGTCTCATATACTCATTTCAAAGGGGTATCATAGGAACCTCTAGCAGTGACCCAACTACACAAGAAAGAAAGGACATCAGGCTCGCTTAAAGAAGTTACAAGGAAATTTTTTTAAAAAAATCAAGAAAAATATCAGGTTGTAAACAAACTGTAGTGGGGAGCATCACCTCTTTAGTCAATGACCTGCACAACCGTGATTCCTCAGCAAAGTCACAGGTTGCTTGTTCTTCAAATCAAGACCCAATAATCTTATAAAGACTTGTGAACTAAACCACAACTTCAACAAACCAACAAAAGGATCAAAGTTCCGATTCTGGACACTGCATTACTTGAAATAGATGCATTTTTAACATGATATGAGTCGTGAACCGTGATGCATGTGGTACAGATGAAATTATAACAATTCTCTGCCCCCCACCCCACCCCCCAATACCCACTCCTTTTCTCTTCAACTTTATTATTATGTATTGAAGGCTGCGTGGCCACTCTCAAGCACTGTAGCTGCAAACTTGATAACTAGAGTTATATAGAGAACCAAATACCTAAGGATGATCAAATTACGACCTAAAGATTTGAATATCTAGCCGCTTACCCTCCTCATCATTCTCCCTTCTTTGAGAAAACTTCTCCTAGTCATAGACAAGAAAAATATGTCTATAACGTCTTTAAAATATTCCTATAAGTAAAGGGTACTATAGAAAAAATATCCCTAAACTTCTCCAACCTTGCAGATTTATTGACTAATTTTTTTCTTGCAATTTTGTCATCAAGTTCTAAAAAATTTACATTTTTATGCAATTCTTCAATTTACAGGGAAATTGAACATTTTAATCCTTGGAAATGCTTATGTGGCAAAAAAAGTTCACATGTGAACTTTCACTACCCCAAGAGGAAATGTTGTGTACAAAAATCATAAAAATAAATGTCCCACCAGATCCCCCTCCCTCCCTCACGTCCTTCCCCTTTCTCAACCACTGACAACCCCATCCCAAGCACCAGCATTGTTACTCCTTCCCCTACAATCACCAACATTTCACTGGCACATCTTCTGTCACCCCCATGCACTTATAGCTTTATACCCCGATCCAACTTGCTCTGACCTGTCCTCCCTTTCTATTATTCAGAAAGCGGACCATGAGAGCATGGGGCATGCCTTTGACTGATAGAAAGCATCCCTCTCTTGTCCCTCCTGACTAAACCTCTCATCTCCCTCTCCCTCACCACCTCTCCCCCCCTCCCTCTCCCACTTCCCCATGCAGAGGTAACCACATAGAAGTCACCCTAGCTTGCCAACACCATCTCTGGCCTCCTGCCCATGGCAAAGCCAATCCTGGCAAAGCCTCCCACTGGCCTCACATTGATGGAAACATGAGAATAGGGAAGGGGCAGCGTGACAAGAGTGGAGAGCTGAGGGGCTGCTTTGATGGAGACGGTGGAGTGGATTTTGTAGAGACCAAAGGTGGTAGGGAGGATGGTTAGGGGACAGGTGCTGCTGGGAAATTAGTGGCTTTCAACAAAAAAAAAAAAAAACTCACACTTTTTTTTTTTTTAATTTGTAAAATTTATTTAACCAGATCACATTATCAGGAATCAATATGTGAAAGCACATGACTGCCAGGAATCTTGTATGCCCACTTAAATTCTTCTTCATCACTTCCAATAACAGAGAATGTTAAATGTGCAGGAAATTGAAAATTTGAACAAAGTTACAAAGCTTTAAAACATTGACATACATTTACAAGAAAAACAAATACTGAGTAAAGGCATGTCAACAGAAGTCATTAGATATATTAGTCACATTAGCCAAAAATTAATATGAATAATATGTTTATAAACTAAATATGAAAATCAATAAAATTATTCCTAAAACATAGAAAGTGTAAGATAAAGTAAAATACAAATAATACCCCAGGGTAATCAGATTGATTCCTATGGTCCTTTCTTGTTATTTGCCAGATAAATCAATGACCTTCACAGAAGACCAAAGAGAAATAAAAAGTCCCCAAATTTTTACTTCAGCAATAGTCTTTAAACAACTTATGGAATGTAATTTTAGTCAAATACTTTAACTAAAAAAGTGCAAAAATATATATGTGCATGTAAAGAAATAAGTGATGCAAAATTACTGACAATAAGAATCTACAAAAATGTTCCACGAGTCCTCCTTCTTTCGCATTCCAACTCTTTCCCATTATTTTTTGAAAATGCAGATAGCCACATGCATTCACAGATGAAAACATCAGATTGCTATGTTAGTGCAAAGTAAAGGTGAAAAACTTTGAAGAATCCGGGAGCGATCATTAGAGGCTAAGACAAAATTATGCAATGCAAAATATCTTCCCAAGTTAATAAAGTTAGGTTGCTTTTGTCGATGGAGCCAATGAAGTTCAGCGTAAGGCTCTTTGAAGTTGCCTTCAGGGTTTTACCAACAATGGGCAAATTATGGGCTGTTTCGATGCAGTGCTAACCTCATTTTAAGTGGTGGGTGGATTGTTGAGCCTAGCTCTACCAAGGTCTTCACCAACTGCATCCACATATGTGATCTCTCTGATCTCTTTTTTGATGGATCCTTCTTTACTTGGAGCAATAGAAGGGAAAGCAACACCCTGTTCTTTTAGAAAGATTTGATTGTGTCCTAGTTGATGGAGAATGGTTGGCATCTTAGGGAAACATCAAAGCTAATTTCCCTCACTGGCATTTCAGACCATTACCCATGCTTAAATCAAGTGGATGGAAATCTGAACCAAAAGAAAGGTAGTTTATATTCAATAACTTTCTTACTTCTCACCCAAACTTTCATGCACAAAATTTGTCTTTAGATCTGTTTCAGAAAGGCACAACATGAAAATCCTGTGATTCTTGTCTCTTCTAAGGAATGATGGATCAACCATGAGCGTGGAGGTGGCTCAAATGGAGATTGTTTCCTACTATAAAAATCTGTTGGGGGCTTCCTCTGATACAGAACCAGTCAACAAAGACACAATTTGACCATTTGTCCTTCATTCTCTCCTCAATAATATAAAGGACAGAGTTACTTCCCAGTGACTACTAAGGAGGTTCAAAGTGGCCTCTTCAGCATTGCATGTACATTCACATAAATTTTTGCAGGCTTGAGATCCCTGCAGTATCCACTCAACTAATTTCATTCCCAACTTAATACTGATCTTCCCTAAGTATAAGATCTTCTATTACACTAGTTAGGTCGAAGCCAAGGCTTCAACAATCAATACTGATTGCTTGGAAAAGCTTCCAACTGCAAAGGTTGGAGTATTCACTTTATTAATTTGACTTCACTAATACTTAAAATTCAAGTAAGATAGGGGTAGAGCAGGCAATGAAGGCTCATTTAGTAGACAGGGAGAGAACAACAAGCTATAATATTGATGAGTTGCAAGCACCTACTCCTACCATATCAAATTGAAAAGTAGTAAGCTCAACTCGAAAGAAGAGAGCCCCTATAAGAGAAAGCTATTTTGCGCTAGCCCCTTGTATATGTCACGGAAGAAGCGCACCCCCGAACTACAAGCTTTGACGCCATTCTCTTTGAATAGAGGTATAAGAAACTATCAAGGGCAATGAGGTAGTTGAAGTGGTTGAATTTTGTGAGTTGTTCCAACCATGTTGGATGTGATTCCAAGAGGCAAGTGAGAATGCATACCACACAAAATAATCAAGATCAGGCTCCCTGTGGCAATTGGTCTATAGGAAGGGTCATATGAGATCTCCAGGGCATGATGGTTTCACAACTACTTTCTTTAAAAGCTTTATAGGGCCACTTACTATTGAAACAGTTGTGCACTTCTTTAGTCATGGAAGGCTCCTAACATGGGTGATTACTACTATTATTAGCCTAATCCCAAAGGTTCCTTCACATTCCAAAATTTCCCAAAAGCCTATTACTCAGTGGAATGGGATTTTTTTCTTGTGTCCCTTGAATGTATGGGGTTCCCCTATGTTTATCATCACACCCACTACATTTTCATCTTGTCAATGGTATATCAAAAGGCTTCTTCAAAGGAGCAAGGACGCTTCAACAGAGAGATCCAATCTCCACATATTTATTCACAATTGCCATGAAAATTCTTCACGAGATTCTTCATGTGTATACTGCAACGATTGGAAATTAAAATTCCATTGGAAATGTGACAAAACTGGAACCATCATGCTTGCATTTGTAGATAAGCTCCTTTTCCAGAAGCTGATCCTTAGTCTCCAACATCAAGAAATGCCTTGGTACTTACTATGATCTCTATGGCTCAAAGCTAATAGCACCAGTGAACTCTTCATTTGCGCAAGTTATCAGCAACAAAAGGATTCCATCGCTGCAAAGCACTCCTTGATAGAATCACCCGACATATCTCATCATGAATGTGGCTCTCCTTTGGCTTTAATCGATTATGTCAATTCTTACCACCCTTCATGTGTATTTAGTTTCCGTATTCATTCTCCCCAAAGCTATCATCAAGCAAATGGAATCTTTCTTGGAGTAATTTCTCTATGTACTAAAGGCAAAACCGAGCAAAAGCTGCCAAGAGAGATGTCTAAACACCTGAGGAGGAAGAGGGACCAAGCATTAAAGACTTCATGGTTTGGAACAAAGCTGTACTTGCTAGACAACAGTGGAGGCTCATTACTGGTGCCAATTTTTCGGTTCAGACCAACTAGATCTGATGTTATAGGCTTGCAAAAAGATTCCTATGGATCGTTAAGATTCCACAAAATATACCATAGAATTTCAAGTATATCTTGAAGCTTGAGACCCATGGATAAAATATCAGTGTCAACTGCAGTCATATCAATATCAAATATATTTGATAGAAAGAAATTCTGAAAATTATAAACTGAGAAGATCATATAGACCAATATATCAGTTATAATTCTGAATATTGCATCATATATCGGCTTTATCGATCGATACAGAAGTATATTTCGAGATTATCGTGGTATCAGGAAAAATCAATATCGAGGGGCCTGATATCGATACATATCAGCCAATACAAATTGTATCGGCCAATAATTTAATCAATGGTAAGACCTAATCAAGACCCTATGTCCACTACATCATTGGAGACAGATCAAAAGCATGTTAGTAGACATTTTCAGCTTCCTTTAGGACCTCAAGTAGAGAGACTCTTGAGGAAATTAACTTGCTTATTGGTTTTCAACCAGCCCAGATGTGTACACGGGCAAACATTGCCTATGTTATGGGTTTACTAAGTGGACAGTCTGCAAAAATTTGGTTAGAGAGAACACAAGGATGTGGATAATTAGGAACATTTTTGAATTAAATGATTAGGGTGGGATTGCCCAATTATAATGCAAAAAAGTAGAACAGGGATTTGATCTTTTTGTAACCTTTTATAACATGGACACTTTACCACTAGATCAGCTTGCATATCTTCAACAAGAAGAAGCATGGAGTAAAATATCAGTATCGGACCCCCCAAACACCAATATTTCCCGATATCCCAACAAATTCGCAGCATATCGATGACTTACAATCAATATTTTAAATATTAACTGATACACTCAATATTTTTTCATATATTGGCCAATATTTACCCCTAGATTCTGATAAACAAAAAAAAATTACATCCAATATGTCCAATCTTGATACATATTAACCAATACGACCGATACTGAAATGACCACAACCAACACCAATACTAAAATTTTCATCCATAGGATGGAACCAAAGTCTCATGGGTTAGCTTGGTTTGGGCACCTAAAGGCATACCTTCTCAGGCCTTCATCCTCTGGCCCATAATTTGCAACAGCCTAAGCACATTGGGTCATATCCATCAATTTGGATATGACCTATGTACCTTCTCTTCATCAACATGAAGGTTTGGAAGGAGGCGTGTCTGCCTCAAAACTGGTGGTTCATGGCCTATCAGAAATTGGCAAGCAGGGATTAGATAGGTCGCATTTAAATTGAATGGTGAAAATCCAAAGTCCATGGTTTGTTACATGGCACTTGCAGCAACTGTCTACTTCATCTAGTAGGAAAATAGCAAACACACCTTTGAAGCTTCCCACATGCCGAATCCAAAGTCAGTTATTAAAACCATCTGCACAACAGTACATGATAAACTTGCAAGTCTTAAAATTTCATTGACAATGATGAAAATATCATTATTTAGAATCCAGGTCTTCCCTTACACATCTCAAGCCTTCTTATGAGCCCTAAATCATATGTGATTGAAGTTTACTGGGTTGCATTGAGAATGCAAGTAGTAACCAAAGCTGGTTCAGGGATGACATTGTATTTCCTGCATAAAAACTTCCTTTTCTGTCATGCTACGACTCCAACACATGCCTCAGATTGCTCTAAACCTTCGAATCTTCATGTGATTGCTGCCTGAGATTTATGTTTTGAAGCCTTTTTAGAGTATCATTTGTTTCTACCATGCTACTCTGCGTATCTGTGAGCATGCAACACAGCCCTAGTTCTGTTGTAGCTTACTTGGGGAATGCCCTACCTGGTTTGGCTCCTTACCTAGTCTCAAAGTATGCCTTAGACCAAGAAATTCAACCTTGCCTTTCTATATTCTTCTCTCATCTATACAAACATTAATTACTTACAAAGAAAAATAAGGAATCTCTGTTGGAATTTGGGAGTGCAGATGCATTGTTTATGGGTTCCCATAGGTATTACATTGTTTTTTTTTTCATTTATATCAAAAATATTTAGCGAAGAGAGAGAAAAGACAAGAAGCCCTCTTAAGAGAGGAGAAAGAGGGAAAAGCAGTAGTCTAACGGAATATAAGGGGACACACAACCCATTGAACCTTCGTTCAAACTAAATTTCTCTAATTGAGCATGATTTAGGTAAGGTTCTTGCCAGAAGATTCATCACAATCAATTTTAAACACCTTATTGAAATTGGGAAACGCCAAAACCAGTGCCATCGTTAGGAGATGTTTTAGTTGGTTAAAACTTGCATCAGCCTCCATTGTCTATTTGAATGAGCCCCCCTTTAAACATTCGGTTATTAGAGCTGCCGCTGTGCTAAAATCCTCAACGAATCATCGGAAAAATAAGTCAAGTAGTGAAAACTCTGGATTTCTTGTAAATGTGGTTGGGGTCGGTCAACTTAGTATGGCTTCAACTTTGATTGAATCCGCTTTTATCCTCTGCTTTGAGACAACAAAACCAAGGAAAATAAGAGTATTTGTGAAGAAATGACACTTGGCCAAATTGGCATAGAGCCATTGTTCCCAGAGAACCGAGAATGCTTGCTAGAGGTGCTCTCGGTGTGCCCCTTCATCTTTGCTAACAATCACAATATCATAAAAATATATTACCATAAATCTCCCAATAAAAGATTTGAAGACAAGATTCATGAATCACATGAAAGTAGATGAGGCATTGGATAATCCGGAAGGCATGATCATCCATTTGTAATAACCTTTCCGTGTTTTGAAAGCAATCTTCCACTTGTCATTGGCTTCATCCGAATCTGATGATAGACATTTCGTAAATTAATCATCGTAAAGATAGCCACGCCATGAAATTGGTTTAAAAGATTGTACAACCAAGGAATTAGGAACTGGTATTTGACGGTGATCTTGTTGATAGCCCAGCAATCAATACATATTTTCCACGTACTATTTTTCTTTGAAATAAGAGAAAAATTTGAATTAATTCAACAAATATCAAGTTGTGAATTAAGAATAAAGAACGAGATTTTAAATTTACCAAATCGAAATTGGAGCTCTTTTAAGAACTTTAGAATAAAGTTATTAATAAAATTTGTGTTTTTAATTAAATAAACTATCATTAATTTATAAAAATTTAGGATAAGTTAGGCAATTAAATTAGACAGTTAAACCCTCTTATTTTCAGTCTTCTTGAGCCCATTAGGGGAGGTGGCCCCGGGTATGCGATGAAATAACCTAGGGTGGTTTGTCTTTAATTAAAACTCCATCTTTTAATTCTGTCCTTAAGGCTTGATGGTTGAGAATGGGACCTTGAATGCTTTTTTATCACTTCACAAATATTTGCCATATCACTATAAATAGTGGCCATATCATTAATAAAATAATTATCTTCAATTAGGACATATCATACTATAAATGAACTCTTTGATGCTGCACTTTTACCTTTAGAGGGGAAAGTAGGTTTCTGGTTAGTTTTTATAAGAATTGTGGGATTTCCTAAGTTCATCTTTTAATTGTGAAATCTGTGTTCATTCCTGTGAATTTGCACGTGCAAAAAATGTAAAGATATGACAATCTTTATATTATTGCTGGATACAGCTTCTGTTTCTGTTCTCAGTTTAACGAAGCTTTTGCTAACCTGTTAAAAACGAGCGTCCGAGCACAGAAAAGTTCCGAAGCATGGAGTCTCAGGAGGATTAGATGTATATAGTCTTCCCATGCATTTCAGATATTGTTTCCGTAGTTTGAACTCATAATTGGACACAATCAAACCATTGTCCAAGGCTGGTCCACTTATTGCTTTGTAGTTCCTAGCTTTAATTTTCTCCAACTTCTTTGCTGCATGTTGGCAATTGTCACCTGCCTGCCACTGTTTGCAAGTAGGACAGTGCTGACACCAAGAAGAATCATGCTGGTTATTTGCAGATCTGTTGAGATTTCTCAAGAATGAACTTTAAGTTGAAGTGAAAGGGAAAGCCACAGTGGTACTATCTCCTACCACCCCTGCAATGAAAAAAGAATAGTGTCAGAAAAAGGAAAAAGGTGAAATGTATGACAGGTCATGCGATTTGGATACATGGACGTCAGCATTGGAGTTTGCTGCTAAAGATTCAGTCAATAATGCTAGATTTCACTGAATAGGCAAATGAAACCTGACATGAAGACAGACGTTTCTGTTAGTTTATTTACCCAGAGGGCATAGATGCTTGGATGCCTGATTAAAGAATAAGGTATCAGGTGTTGAGGATGCCATCCTATCTATTAAGCTTCCCTTTTCTTTTGGGGAGATGTAAATATTGTGCGAGAGCCTGTTGCATCTGAGAAACCATGATTGATTTCTATCAATAGACATGCTGAAGACCCTAACCATAGTGTACTTATTGCCAGTGTCACAGAGAGATTTGCTACAGGGTTGATGTTTATGGATGTGTTTGGTAACCCCACTTTTGATCTGTCAGCCACCTTGGGCTACAATAGCATTTTCCCAAAGTGAGGAAGCTGGGGAGGTATCTTCCTTGTGTCGGCTGAATAGAGAACTTTGGAGACTGTAGGATGGCCCCCCCAAAATATTTAATGAAACGACAACCCAATACCTTTAGAAACTGTATATCTAATTTAGTAGATTTACAACTCCATGGCATGTGTACAGCCTAGTTGACCGAAAACTACGGTTACTCCAAGTCCCAAGAGTCCAAGAATAACAATGCCACAGTAACATTTATTTACCAAACACTAAACTGTCTATTGGCACGACCATAGGAAACTTACTAACACCCCTAATTCCTGAACAAGACATGCATTTTCTCCAACATACAGACATAAGTCTGACCATACTCTGAGTTCGAGACAAGGTTAACTCTACTCGTGCTACTTGGAACATTATGCTGCCAATAGAATAACAATGGCCTTCGTTACTTTGTGGTGGTGTTTGCCCGGTCTATTTTGGATTTCCCAAGCTGCTTTCTTATCTGTCTCTATTGTAGAAACACCTCTATTATTTTGGTTCAATTAGCTTCTCATGGGTGCGGAGCCTGCTGCTCTGGGTTGAACAATTTTGACTAGCTAAAACTAAAGCAACACAAAAGTCTTCACAACTGTTTATTTTAGTTTTCTTTTTTCTTCAGCATGCGTATTCTGGAGGATGCCCGATCACGTGCTCAATTAGTGCTATATGTGAAAAGCATGGGCATATTTGGACGCTATGCCAAATGTGACTGATAAATCATTTGTTGCGAACTTGTTTATAACCTTTTTCATCGACAAGGTAACATTTTCCATGTAATTTGAAAATTTCCAGTAAATCTCCTGAAGAGGAGAGGGATCAGACTCATGTTGCTGAAATACGTGATGTATTTGGAGACTCTGATGAAGAGCCAGCTGATTATGCTGCTCAGAATGATATGGCGCTGGAACATGTAAGGCATAAGATATTGATGAATATATAAACTTCTGATTTTCTTGTGCTACTTTATCATGCATATGCAGTTGTAAAACTGGCGATAAATATTACTTTCCTCAGAAATCCCCTGTTGAAGATGAAGAGATCTATGAGAAAGATCTCGGACCAGATGATCTCGTACATGATGAAGATGCTCAATATGAGATGGATGAGGACATTGAGGAGAATGCTGATACTAAACACAAAGACAAGCCAGCTGGCCCTCCACTGGAGATGGAGATACCACTTCGCCCACCTCCAGCTCAGCCAGAGAAGGTTATTCTTTATTCTGTCCTTAATGTTATGCTGCAGTGTCAAACGTTGCTTTATTGAAATAGTTCTATTATCTGTAGATAAGTTGGTATCTATTTCCTGCTGGCAGGATCTGGGAGGTGGGGATTGTGAGTGCACTGTCCCAACTCAAATATCACTATCTGAAAGGATTATATACTAAAAAAGAGGGAAGGGGGAAAAAGATGACAAAGTGCAAAGCCTTAGAGTGGGAAAATGAAAAGCTAAAAGCTGCTCATGAATAAATGCTTCCAGAAAATCTCTCCTGGAAAGTGCTTCCTCAATATACCAAACAGCAATTCAATTTTTATTGAGTACAACAAATCTGGTGATGCACTTTTTGTTTCCCTTCATAATTAATTGCACCTGCTGATCCTAGGTTGGAATCAATCACATGGGACTGATCTAGGATGAAAAAATAGAAGAGAGGGAAGAAGTGTGCGAGAGAAATCAGAGAGAACACATAGACAGAGGAGTCAGATCAAGAATAAGGGACAGATTTGGGAAGGAGTTATTACAGCTTGTATTCACTTCATTTTGTCCTCATTACCGTTGATCACTCTATCTTTTACAGAGCTTTAAAATGCTAGAATTCAATGAAGCTTTTCTAATCAACTAGTAACTTTTCCTGACATTTCAACTAATTTAACTACAGTTTACAGCTTTTGAGCTGATTCTTGTGTTTGCTGAGTTGCTGAAAACTTGCTGCTGCTGTGACTTCTAGCTGATGTTGCAGGTTACTGACTTGTGGCAGCTAAACTGATTTGTGGATGTGCTAATGTGATTGTGATCTTCTTATGTGATGCAAATTGTATAATATAATATCAATTTTAAGTGCAAAATCCCCCAAATGAAAAAAGAACATGAAAATAAGAAGAGATTTTACTATTTTAGACAATTATATTTATAAATTATGTTTTTAAATCACATTCTAAAATCAAAGTACAGAAGCCATATATAATATAACTGACAGAACTAAAAATAAAACAAATCCATTCTCTCTCTCTCTCACTGTATTATAAGCTGCAATAACTGGTAGAGTACGGATTGAGTATGTTTGGGGGAGACATCAAAACTCACATACCTAATGCTAAGAAAGTCATCAGACGTAATTCTCTCCTCCTTTGTTTAAATATGTGAGTAGTCAATGACATCACAATAATAATTTAACACAAATATTACAATAAGGTATTAATTAATCACACATACGAGAGACATTAGTAATTCAAAATGAAAGTTTTTTCAAATTAAATAATATAAATCATGAGACTTTAGATTTCAAATAGATTTTTCCTATAATATGTTAGGTTATGGGTCACTCTCGTGTAAATCCCATACTCATTTGACGTGTTATTTGGATTGCTCACACGAGAACACATGTATAATGTTTCGATCTGGGGAATCTGTAGCATGGCGTGCGAGAGGCACCTGACACGCTCATGAACTCTGATTCAATATTGAAGGGTGCCAGAGAAGCGCTCTCGGGACGCTCGAGTGGAGAGCACTTGTGTGCCGATTTCAACAGCGCTCACACGCGAGGTGCCCCCAACGGGCGCTGAAGTGCCAATTTGTATTATAAATTCATATTGACGCGTTTTTAGGGTAACCACTTTGCAATTTTTGAGACTTAGAGCGCTGAAACCGTGAGAAAAAAGAAGAGGAGAGAGAAAAGGAAGAAGAGGAAGATTCGATTATCCGAGCAAGTTCCGAATCGTATTCTAATTTCTGCCGACCTTAGATACCCTATTTTTTAAGTTGAAAAAAATATTTTACTGGTCTTATTTCTTCTCTTTCGGTTTGTACTCATTATTGTTCGGGCTTGTTTGTGACAAGGCATTGTATCTTTGTGGTTTGTGTAATTGAACTTATTACATAGCAGACATATTTAGGACACATCATCTCGTGATTTTTCTTCCTCATTCTAAAAGAAAATTTTCCACATAAAATTGGGTGTTCATTATTATTTACTTATTGTGTGTCGTTAATTATTTTCTCGTGGCGCAAATAAACGGTCCAAACCCTAACATAATAATCATACCAAACAAGCCCTAATACATGAAGGGCCACACTATCTTGATCACAACATAGTTTTTTTCCTAGACATTTGACTAGAAAGGAATTTTCAGATATAACCGAAACCTTTGAAGGAAATATTATTTTAAATTTTAGACCACATCACATATCAAGATCATTAAGTTTTAATACAACTAAACCTCAAACAATAGTATCTGAATATGAAACATCTAGACCATCAACTAGTACTCGATATCAATCTCCATACTCTCAAGAGACAAGAAATGTAGAAAGTAGAAATCTTATATCAAAATTTATTACACAACCAATTCCGCAATCACCTAATTTATCAAAAATGCAATCAATTAATGTAATTAATATTGAGACGGAATTTATTCTAGATGTAGAAGCATTAAGAAAAGAATTTATGTTAGAAAAAAATAAACAAATTAGGTAATGGAATTTTAAAACTTTTACAAAAGAAGAAACAGAAGAATATAGACTTCTGTGAAAAAGACAATGAATTTACTTCAAAGAAATTTATCATTTTTTGAATAGTTTTTACCTTATATAAAAAATGAAAAGACAAGTCAAATAAATATAAATAAAAGAATTACGACAACATGGATCACTGTCAATAAACAATAGATTACATCTATTCATCCTCCGCTAATAGGATTAAAATTAACAATAGACAATATGACCCTTACTACTGCTCCTTTTAAAAAAGGTACTGACAAAGATGCAGATAGTGATGCAACTTTAGAAGATATCAAAAAAGTATATGAACAAAATAATTATCAATCTCAATTATTACATACAATAGCTAAACAAATTGATCTGAGTAGAACATGTAATTCAAAATAAGATAGAACATAAATATCAATTTCCTTTAGTATTGCTCCTTTACAAAGCTACCTCTACCAAAGATAGATAGTATAGAAATACCACAAAAAAAAAAAAAAAAACAGAAGTTCTTTTAGAGAAAATAACACAAAAATTAAATGATTTACCATCATCCTCATCAAATCCACCCAACATATGTAAAACTATACATACCATTGATCAACCTTTAATGGATCAATCAGTCTATCAAGACTGATTTGATATAGATCAAGAGATAAACAAAATTAGGAGAAATACTCCCAATCCTCCTAGATATACAACAACTACGAAAAATCATTATCCTAGACCAATTTCTCCAGATTTGTAATATGAAGAAAGAACTCAATATTCTCAAAAAAATCTACAGCACTGATGCTGTCCATGAATGAAACATATATGGCAAATCTAAATATGAAATTACTTGCATGTTGCATGATATGGGTATCATGTCTATCGTATATCAGGCCAAACATCAAATTGATGAACATAAAGCCGCTCAATTAATTATCGTTGGCTTTGCTGGAACTTTCAAGTTCTGGTGGGAAAATGGTTTAACTCAAAAACAAAGTTCCTGTGAGAAAATGTTTTAACTCAAAAACAACAAACATATATTTTAAACCACACTCAAAATGTATAACAAGAAGGACCTAATGGAGAAATCCAATTTATTCAAAAATAAAATTGTTGTGAAATTCTTATAGTGACTCTTGCTCAAGCTTTCCTTGGAAATATTGAGGATGAACTCCTCGGTAATAAATTAATTTTAACAAATTTAAGATACCCCATTCTTCAGGATTTCCGGTGGTACAAAGACTTATTCTTAACCCATATATTTCGACGAACCGACTGTAATGAACCTTTTTGGAAAGAACGGTTTATTACCGGCTTCCTTTCCTTTTCGCTAAACGCATCTTAACCACGCTCACTAATTTTGGGGGGGGGGGACATGCAATCCAATGGTCTAACATGACATTTGGCCAATTAGTCACTTTTATTAGAAATGGAATATTACTTTTTTGCCAAGAACATAAAGAATAAAATAAATATCATAAAGATCATAAAAACTTTAAAGCTCAATTAGGTGCATTTTGTCAACAATATAGAATGGAAAAGCTAAAAGCACCATCGCAAAGAAAACCAAAATATAATAAATGCACCAAAAGATTACACAACTCATATTATAATCACAAGAAATCAGATAAGAAGAAAACTAAACCATTCAATCAAGAAGCAAAACTAACATATCAACCGAAAATAATATGTTGGAAGTTTAAATGATCAGGCTATAAATCAAATCAATGTAAGTTAAAAAGAAAATTTTATGAATTATTCAAAGATGATGAACAAATGTATGATAATCTAGTATCACTTTTAATAAGTGACTTAGAAGAACCAGAGAGTCAACCCATACAAAGTGATAATGAAATCTATGAACTTCAAGAAAATAAATCAATCACTTCATCTTTTGACTCTAAAGAAAACAATGATGAAATCACAGAACTGTAACATTTATGTAATTGTAAACTACAGATTAACATGTTAAAAACTAAATATGAAAAAGAATTCCTAATAGATATTATTGATAAGATTGAAGAGCTCGATATCAAATGGCAATATTTACTCAAATTAAAAGATATTTTGACACAAAAACAAACATATGAAAGCCCAGAACCATTTACTTAACAAAGATATTTGAAAAATATCCTTCTCCATTTTTATTCCAATAAGTAACAATAGGAGATTTACAAAAAGAAATTCGTAATAGAGTCATTGAAGTTTGGTGGGTTGGTTTGTCTATGACTTGAATTTTTTCGTTGGAGACTAGTCAACTTGCCGTAGCACTATCAATTACCAAGGCTTATGTTTATCCAAATATGAAAATAGAGATGAGGCGCCATTCGCTCTTAGAAACCAAACACAATAATAGCTCTTTCTTTGATATTCTTACCATATTCATTTTCCAAGGTATAAATAATCTCATCTACCAAATGTACAACAAGTGAATTGCAATTTGCATCTAATGTTCCAAATATGAAACACCAACGTCATGGATGAAATATTGGTCCAGTATTAGTCGTGGTTATATCAGTATAGGATATATCGGATAACAAGTATTGTTATCAGATATATCGTAAGCAAAAAGTTTCCTATGAATTGTAAGCTGATAAATATATCGGCTGATATATCAAAATATATTACTGATATGATAATATATCATGATATATTGCTAATATAAGCTACGGTATTTAGAAATATCGGTATTCGGGTGTCCCAATACTAATATAGTCTACCAATATTTGACACATTGTCCAATATTGCATAAACTATGTTCAATGATCGCATACCAATATATATATCAGCGGATATTTTACATATTAGCGGATATTTCATTGCATTTTCATTGTATATTGGTCTATACTAAACACTGTTCAAAGTTTCCGATGTTATTGCATTGTGTAGAATGCTGTTACATTGAGTAGAATGCTCTTTATTCTGGGTGACCAAGGTCTATGAATAGCTCTTCCTACTAGATTCTTACCTTATTATATTTTTAAGTAATAAGTTGTTCCATCTACATTATTCCTTTCTAGTAACCAAATGTAGAACATGTAAACTGCCATTTTAAACCAATGTTTCAAATATGAATCACTTGTGGTTCATAAAGCTATGTTCAATAACTAGATATCGATATATATTTGCCATATAATAACCAATATTTCATTTTATGCCTACCTATAGTAGTCTATATTATTACTAACCAATGTTCAACTTTTCCAATCTTGTTACACAGACTATAATGCTCCACATCTTAGGTGACCATGTACAAAGTGCTATGAAGGGTCTTTCCAAATGGAGCCAATGTCGTCTTATGTCATAGCTTGTCCGAGTATTCCTTAGTATGTGAGACTTTAAGTATGTCTTAAAGCTTCTTTTTAAGAAGGGTACTCCAATATATTTCACCATTGTCTTGTCCATGGGATCTTGTTTTTATGTATTGCCTTAATTTTCCATGTCTTGAATTGGTGTGAGGGACATGGTTGTAGTAAGTGTTATTAAAGGCACAAGGTACATCAAGGCATAATGGGCCTCTGAGGCCTAGGTACAAGGCACAAAGTGTTGGTGCAGATTTAATGAAAGTGAAGCACCCATTTATGAAATATATGTATATAATGTTATTGAAATGATTTTGACTTGGTAAAGCAAATAAGAGGATTAGAAAACCAAAAAAAAAAATGACAAAAATAATAATAAACTCATAAGTCAATTAATAACAACAAAGATGACAATTAATAGGCATAATTTTTTATAAATATACAAGAATAATAAAATTCATTAATAAATCTAAAATACTATCATCAAGATACTAATAGCAAAGACTTAGATTTATTATCACCAAATAAAAGTTCATCTTCTTATCATTCATTAGCTTATCTGCTAGAATGATTTCTTCTTTTTTATATGTCTCTCTAAGCTAGAATCTTTTTTGTTTACAAGCTCCAATGGGTTAGTCTTAGAGATATTTATCATTCAAGGTTCGTACTATTTCTTAATTTAGTGTGATGTGTAACCTATTTTACTGAAATAATTTTAGTTATAAAATCTTCTATTAAAAAATCCTCATCAAATGTAAGTACATTATCATTATTATAGTCTCCATCCATCTTTTTAACGAGTAACTAATTACTTTTATTAATCCTAATTTCATAAATACCTTGTTTACATTTAAAGTAACAATCAAATATAATGATTAATTTAAAAAGCAAATTTATTTTGTTTTTTGAGAAAAAACTATGAGGATCTAGATGCACACCTTAAGCCTCAATAAAGCTACATGCCTCTCAGAATGAGCCTAGCCTAGATATGTTGAGGCGCTAGGCTTCAAGCCTCGAGCCTAGGTGCGCCTAAGAGCACTTGAGGTGCACCTTGAACAACATTGGTTGTAGTGTTCATCAAATTGTTTAACTCCCAAGAAGTAACTAAGGGAAAAAGGAGAAATTAAGGCCAGCTTCTATAATTGTTCATATCTTGAGTATAAACTTGAGGGGATGAGAGAATGCTCTAAATTCTTGAAGCTTTGAACTTGATAGATCTCAGTTATAAATTCAAAAGGGAATCATCAAATAAGAAAATTATGGGAGAAACAAAAATGGATCCATATTCAATATTGTTGATAGTTATGAATAATATTTTAACTATGATGGAAAATGAAGTTTTAATGTGGAGTGACGTGGGAAGCATGTTGAAAGGATTTTTTGGCAATGTTGCAAACATAGTATTTTTTTTGTTTCTTGAATTTTTGTATGGGTTTAAATTATTTTGTACTAGTTTAATTTATTTTTGTATTGGTTTCAGAATTTTAAGGCCTCTTTAATAACACCAAGCCTTAGTTCCGCCATGGCGGTTAGATATATAGACGATGGTTAAAGGGAACATCCTTTGAAAGCTAAAGTTATAGGAAAATTTTTCTTCATTGCCAAAATCTAGATTTTGTTCTACCTTTTGGTAGATATTGTCATTAACCTAAACCAAACCACTTTTTCTCATTGGTACATCATGAAATCTATATTTTAGGTGTCTAAACTATCTTAAATATCCTTCCCTTATATTTTCTGCTTTTGCTACTTCAAACTCATTATGAATATGTTAATATATTGTTTCTATCTAGAGTGACAACACGTCTTAATGCCCTTCTTTTCTCAAATATTTTTATATACATGGATGAATTTCGTCCCATTTACTATGGCATTCTTGTAAAATCTTATAATTCTTTTGAATAAAAAAAATTGGCATGAACTCAATAACTCAATTCCAAAATCCAATTGCATTTCTCCATTTTAACATGACCGTTGTGATCTTATGTATGGTTTCTTGATAATCTCTTCATATAGAAGTATAGACCCCAAGTAAGAAAATATATTGCTTGAATTTTTTCTTGATAACTACTGTCAGTTTGTTCATTATTTTTTCTTCAATTAAAAGGGTGAGCCTTGGTGAATACTGGTGATGTGAAAGTTGGGTTCAAATCACAAAAAATAACTGTGTAAGGGAAGATGGATCCACTCCTCTAGTTTCATCTATCAAAACAAATATTATTCCCCAAAAAGCACACTCCTAAATCTTGAATATGTCCACTAAGTTCATAATAATTTAAGGAAAATAGGTAGGAATCAATATTGGCTCTTTATATAAACTTGTTGCGTTAGGAAATCCTAGTTTTTCAGCTATAGTTCCTCCTATACCAAGTGGCTTGATCCAGGATTTTTCCATATGGTTACATATGATATTGAGTCATCCTTTCCTAGTTCTAGGGACGACTGAAGTTACACTTAACTATTTTGGTGAACAATTCTTCAATTGTAGGAATCGTTGTTTTCCTTTGCTACTTTACTTATTTGAGGCTGGGTGGGGTTCTGTAGCTTAGAGGGGATAGCAGTTGGGATGCATCTCAGCAGTAACTAGCCCAAAAGTTGCTTGCTTAATCACTGAATTTGAAGAGTCTAAAATTGAAGGAATATGTATTTTGAAGTTATTGGTAAGTTTAAATGGCAGACTACAAAGTGCAAAGTGAGATTCTGAGGTTAGGATTATCCAGTTTAGAGTGACTGTTGGAAGGGCAAGAAGAGACAGAAAGTTAATCAGATTTATGGAACTGAAACATGGATAAAAATTTGAGCTGTTGATTGCCTTTAGAATCTGTTTTTCTCTACGGGTCCTTTTACATCAAAATGGACCTTAGGGTCATTTACAAAATTGGGTGACTTCAGTTGAGAAATTAGCTCAGACCTTTATGTTATGGTTCTATTTTTTTTCACAACCTACCCGTTAGGCATGTCCAACCTAAGGGTGACTACTGACCTAATTTATGCACTCGAATCCATTCATGCATGAGCTATCGTTTAGATCCCTAATGACATCTATATCTCTAGTACTAGTTCCTTTTTAATCCTGCAAAAATCCAAAACTTCTTTATCTAATCATAGTGCAAATCCTTGTCTAATCAAATAAAAACCATTTGATAGTTCCCTTGTCTTTTCCCTATAATTTTTAGTGGAAGATTGCAAGCATAGACAATATTGATCTGCTGACACCTCATTTATCAATTACATTTCTCAAAGTTTATCATGTGACTCATTCATTAGTACAATTTCGAATTTCTCCGATGATCACTAATACTATATTTATCCCCCTTATTTTAAAAACCTGGTATTGATAGTGATTAGAAAAGGTAAAAATAGCTTTTTACTGAGCAAAAGGAAAAAAATAACATGTTGAACAAAAATTTGTAGTAACATGCACTACCTTCCATTTGCAGCTGCTGTGGTAATGGATTGTCTGTTGGTGTTGTTATGATACTATACATTTGGTGCTTGCAAGTAAACATCCTTATTTAGTCTGCACAGTCAGAATGCTATTTAGATTTATCCATTATCTCTGACTTATATTGTTTTTTTCTTCTCCTCTTTGAAGGATGCTTTGTTGTTCCTCTTACATCTTCTTCATTTTCCATTAATTAGTTCTCAAAACATCAAGGAAAAGACGTTAAGGGCCTATTTTTGCATTGCTATTGAAATACCTTATAACAAAAGTTTTAAATTAGTTGTTACCTAAGAGGCCTCACAAAAAGATGATTGAGATTTTCTATATGTTGTCATTGCCTTTCTAACGAGTTTTAACTTCTTTCAAAACAAACCCAAAAGCACTTCTGACCAAAGCTGCAAATTATA
Source organism: Nepenthes mirabilis (assembly GCA_025585075.1). NCBI lineage: Eukaryota > Viridiplantae > Streptophyta > Magnoliopsida > Caryophyllales > Nepenthaceae > Nepenthes > Nepenthes mirabilis. Next base: position 56,603 of record JAODPA010057679.1, read on the forward strand.
GCCTTGCCAAAAAGCACTTTTCAAAATACAGAACAAACAATCCCCTAAGTTTGAGTAAAGCTTTTAGGGAGGGTCAATGGGAAATGAGGAGAAAATAGATACTACCGAGAGTTAAATATTTTCTTGTCTTCAAACTTAGCAGTTCCAATTAGTCAAATTTATGTTTATGCTTCTGAGGATAATTAGGTTTTGGAATACTTTTTGACATCTCTCTGTGCTTTGGCTTTTTTCTATTTCATTGAAGATTTAGTGGATGAAGATCAAAGTTTGATTCTTGTTTCATTGCTTGCAAATTTGTGGCTTTCTTGTGCGCTGATATTAAAAATGTTTTTATCTTGTTACATGGGAAATTTTTTAGTGCACTTCTAGTGCTTTGTGGCTTTTTCCTAGTTTAGACCTTGATTTAACCAAGTGCTTCACTGAACTCCTTTTCAGGGTGAAATGATGGAAAAATAATTGGAATTATTAACTGAACATTCAATTTGTGACCTTATAAGTTCTCTGTTGCTTTGTTATGGTTCATATCTTATCTACCAATATGTATTATCCTCTTCATGTATCACACATGCGCGTGTCACAGTCATCATCTTCTTGTGGTATGCATGTGTTTTTATGCTTGTACACATTTTTCTTCTTGATGCTTAGAAATTGTCAATTGCTTATGGATTTTCTTGGCAAGTGTTTTCTCCTTATATTTTTAGACAGTGGTAGATGGAGGAACATGGCCATTACTATTGTGTTGATTGGGCCAAACTTTGTTTTATTGCCATTTCAGATGTGACTAATGGTCATCTTTTGTGGCAGATGAATATAATTAGGGTTTCCAATATCATGGGCATTGATCCAAAACCTTTTGATCCTAAGACATATGTGGAAGAAGATGCCTTTGTGACTGATGAATCTGGTGCTAAGAAACGTATTCGCTTGGAAAACAATATTGTGCGTTGGAGAACTGTAAAGAAGTCAGATGGCACAATATCTGTAAGTGGAAAACTTTTGATTTTGTACTTCACTATAATGTGCTGTACATTATTTATCCATGTCATACATGGGATAATCAGTGGGAGCAGTGGATTTATTCTCTCTTGAAGGCATGGAAACATCCACTTTGCATTTTAGATAATCATTGAAGTGTATGCTAGATGAGTTGTGTTAATGCGCTTACTGGACTTCCATCTTTTATTATTCTGAAATTTGGTGTGCATCAAGTTAATTTTGATATGTACAGGTTAGACTTAATGTAAAATTGCTCTTTATTGAGATTATTGTTTATAAGTAGATAAACGTGGCTTCAGTGTAAGTACAACATCTTGTAGTAAGTTGGTTAAGACACATCTTTTCTTTCTTTGTCCTGCTACAAAGATAACAAAACCTTGCAATGTATTCCATTGTTTGTCAGGTTTGATTTTTCCATGTTTGAAGTAAAGACCATGCTGGTTGTGAAATTTGAATATTTATATTTGAAGTGTGTTCTTCATTGAGATATCTATATTTTTCTTACCACCCATAGTAACCGAAAATCTTGTTCAATTCTACTCCACAAATGGAGTTATGGTGTCTTCAAGTAAATTTAGGAACCAATAAACAATTTTTTTTCCTTTGAAACTTATTCTAAAGGTAAGTGAACCGCTCTTAGATCTGCATGCAGGAGGCTTTTCTGAAAATTTATTTGTCGGTATCAGAATATCATCCTACAGATAGAAGCTCTAACTTATCTCTAAATCTTGATTTTGTTTTGCCACCATCCTACTCTTGCTGCCCGACGCCATGGCAGTGGGCCCTGCACACCCCTCTTCCACTTTTTGCTGCCCTATTGGAATTCATCAAGCTTATCCTTTCTCCTTTGCTGTTAGTAAGCAATCCTCTACTGTGTGCAACCCTCAACATCCTCTTTTCTCCCACCCACTCACTCTCCTATTCCTTTTACTCTCTGTAACCATACTCCCATTGTCTCAAATCCTCACCCATCCAATGCCCTCTCACTTTGCTCAATTACTTGTTTTCACCCCCATCCCTTCTACTTGCTGGCATCAGCGCCTGCTCCTTCCACTCATTCCTTCCTAACTCATCTGCATACTCTTCAAGTTTGAAATCCATTCTCAGGATGGTTCTTCCCATAAGCTGGCTGAAACCCACGCCAGTGATATAACATTTGGTGCATGCAAATAGATTGATCTTAGCTATCAGAAAGTGGATGAACTATTCATTTACAGTCCAGTGGTCTCAGGGCCTGCAAAAGAAGTGATGGCCAATGAAGCGCTCTGTGTAGTCTAATCCATAAAAACTCAAAATCACTTTCAGGCCTCTCCCACCAAGGTGGACTACCAATCTGAGCAAACAAATCAACCTCCAGAGGATTTCCTGCTATCTGCCCGGTCTACATAGAGAGAGGATTTCCTTTCTCTGTCAAGTGCTCAGCATCTGAGAAATGAAAAGCTAGTTGCTCAGAAACCTGAAAAGGGTAAGGCTGCAGAATTTACAGAGAGCTTTCCTTCAGAAGGAAAGGGGGCAGTGCACTTCCAACAAGGAATCTCCCACCACTGAAATTGGTTCTTTAGCCTCCTGGAATCCTACCTGGGAAAACCTCACCACACCATTCTGGTCAGCTGTGGTAGCAAACAATTAGCCTGCTTATGTAACTGCTCAATAATTCTTTTCCCTTGAATTTTGTAGCAAAACCATCTCTATTCGCCCATCAGCAAACATTGATCTGCTTGGCACTTCATTGATACTTGTAGAGGCTGCTTCAATGTCGAGAAACTAGCCTTCCCTATTGTTGAGAACATTGCACTCCTGGTCTGGACTAGATTTGGCATCCAGCATGTACTTCAAAATACAATTCTCTAGCAAGAGAACATGATGAAGGTCTTTGATAGTTGAGCTTGGAGTATGCCAGTGGTATCTTAGTTCTGAAAGTATGCCATTCTCATGTTCTAAAAGGAGAACTTACTGTCAAAACCTTTTGTATTCTGCTTCCCAGGCCAGGAAAGAAACACTAGCAGGACTAAGTTGGAGTTCTAGATTAATCTTAAAGGAAAGCAAATCAAGTTAAATCAACTCCATATACATAGAATCAATGGAGGTTACTTCGCCCAATTTTTTCGCATTCTATGTGAATGAATCTAGCATATCAAGGTGAGCCAATGCATGAGAAAGGAAAGATAATTAAAGCAGTAATTCCTGAGTAGAAAATTCATTGAAACTCATTCTGATCAAAACATGGATTCATCACCTTCAAAATTGCATAATCAGCCTCTACAGCAGATATATCAACTGCAAAGCTAAACCAATTGAGGAAAACATCTTTCAAGGGCTGTGTACTTATTTAGACATCATCTAAAGTTTGACATTACTAGCCGGACCAATAATGCTTGAAATATGTTCTATAACATTCATGTCAATCTTCGGCAAGTTTTCCGGAGGCTTGACTAAAGAGTCTTCCTAGAAGGAAGTGCAAACCAGCAAGTGATCAGCTTCTAAATTGCTATCAATGATTTTCCCCTGAAACCTCTCTTTTTATCAGAAAATCTCCAAATCCACTTATCTAGTGAGGGATTGTTAATGGTAGTAAAATCTTTGTCACCCAATTCACCCAACTCCAAAGGCTTATAGATGATATCCCACCTTATCAATTGTAAATCACATCCTTCTTGCATCCCTATAGAGTAGACAATCAATCTCCATTATTACCATAAGAATACAATTATACCATCAATCATCCCAAAAACAATCATACCTGAAAGTTCCAAAGCGAAAACCTGCTGCTTGTTAACATTTTCAATTTTAAATCTAGATAACAACCCCCTATGAACTGCTTGTTAATGAAAGGGCGAAGAACTTAAGTTTCATGACCAATATTAATAAGGAGGGTGGATCACTGTGCCGCAATCCCCTAGAAGAAAAGAAACATTTTGGTCCCCTGTAATAATTACCAAATAAATGGCTGTAGAAATGCACTACACTATCTATTTAATGCCTATAACTGAACCCCATTTATCTTGTAGAGAAGAAAATTCCAGTGAACATGGTTTGTCAATTTCCATGTCTATCATACACACCGGCCAATTACACTAGAATTTGCTTGTCCACACATTCGTTCACCATGAGATATGCATGTAGGATTTGTCTTTCACTGATAAAAGGCTTCCAGTCTATTACACAAACTCACCCAGCACTTTATAAAGAGACCCCAGAAGACTGATTGGCTGCACATATTTAATTTGTTTGCATCCGTCTCCTTCTGGATGAGGGCCAAAAAAGTTGCTTTTGGAAATCATGAAGACATTTCCTGAAAATCAGATGTATTATGTGCCAAAGTGGAGAACAGCTTAAGGATCGGTTGACTTATCCCCTACCAAATTAAATAAAGCAGCCCTAACCTCATTTGAGAACACATTTTCCAGCTCATTAGGAAAAAATTCAGTTCAAGATCACCCACCAGTGCATGAAATGAGAACTTGAAGAGAAGAGATTTCTGTAAAAATCACCAACAGCTTCATCAATATTATCTTTATATAAAAAAGTAAATTATCCTTAATTTCCAGCATACTGATATTGTTGAATTTTGTATGAGCTTTTTCCATATTCTGCAAATTAACAAAACAGATATACGTGACCTCATGTCTACAGGAGTGGCATATGGTTGTTGGATGTCCAATTAAGTGATAACTCTCTCAACAGTAGGGGTAAGAAAGATGAAATGATGGTTTGTGGGATAGATATTCATTATGTGAAATACTTGCATGTGCTTGCATTGCAAAGTCACTTGTTGATAATGATATTTCATTGTTGCATTATGCTATTTTATATGAATGAAAAGGAGTTAAGTCTTCTTGACATTATCTTTTGTCTTCAGCATGAAAGCAATGCACGCTTTGTAAGATGGTCGGATGGCAGTTTGCAGCTATTAATCGGGAATGAGGTTCTTGACATAACTGTGCAAGATGCACAACATGATCATGCCTATCTATTCCTTAGGCAGGGAAAGGTGACTACTTTTCTCTATTTTATATGATCATGCATATTCTGGTCATGCTTTGTACCATTTTTGTTTGAACTGTGTTTGAAGAAGTTTCTAGGATTTTTTTTTTTTTCTTTTGCTGATGCAATTCTACTTGATGACTTGTTGGATCACTTAAATGTAGAAACCACAAGCAGGTGTAGTTATTTAGAGTTTATGAAACATGGTGGGACTGAATGTTTTTCAGGTGTATTTCAGGAATCAAGGGTAGATGATGCAAGCATGGATTGTAAATAGTTTACATTTTGTTCTCTCAGGTTTTGATGTTCCTGGGGTTGGAGTATTTTTGGCATTTATGTATTTTTTTAATTACCGTAATGCTAAGTTAGAAATAATGTCTTTTCTGTGCTCAGGTAGATATGGTAGGCTATTAAGACCTGGTTATAGTTCTGGTCCTTTTTGTCAAGGGTGTTTGTGGAGTTTGTGGGGTCTCATGTGCTAAATAAAGTGTCTCCTGTAACGACCCAAAAAAAAATTGAACAAGGAAATTTTAATCATCAGGTCCAGTCAACGCCCGTTGACCGGAAATCCAAAGGTAAAGAAGTCCGGAATTTGCATTGAGGAAATTGCTGTCTGGATTTCCTTATGCAGTCCGGATTCCCAACGCTAATGAAGTCCGGATTTCCCCTTAGTAAATGAACTCCGGATTTCCGGAGTAAAAACGCGTGCGGATTTGCTGAAAGAAATCACTCCGGATTTCTGGAGTAAAAACGCGTGAGGATTTTGCTGAAAGAAAACAATCTGGATTCTCGACATGAAAACGCGTCCGGATCACTCCGGATTTCCGAAGTGAAATGCCAGTCCGGACTTGGTGAAAGAAGTCCGGTCACAGTTAAGGCAGAATTTTGGGGAAGGAGCAGCATTTAATGTCTGCAGTTCCCGATACGTATTGGAAAGCAAATTCACATGGGAAATGAAGGAATGATTTATGGCAACGTTGGAAATTAGGTTTTGCTGGCTGGAGCAGATTTTTGGAGTTTTGTTTATTTTGTTTGAGGAAACTTGTAATTTTGATTCCGCTGCTTATGAACGTTAGAATGTTTCCGTGACACTTTTGGGATTTATGAAATTATTTATCTTTAGAATGCATCTCGGGTGTGAATAAAGATAAGAAAAAATTTTTATGCTCATCTTTTATTATATGAATTAGTATTGACGACGGCTTTTGATAATAATAAAAGTCGGGTCGTCACATCTCCTTCTCTTGGAAGTCTTATGGTTTTGGATTCCCTTGGAAACCTTTGGATTGGTATAAAAGATCATCTCCAGCAATTGAGGTGATTTTTTGCTATTGTGAAGAGAGAACTTTGCAGAGAGCTGCACCAACTGATCTCTCCATTACTGCTGCATGCACAAGAGGCTATACAAACGCTACTCATTTTGTATCCTGTTTGTAATAGTGCAGTGGAGAAAACTAGTTGTCAGTTGTGTTCAAGTAGCGTGTTCTTATCTTTCCTATTTGGGGAATGTCCCACATTACTATTCAAAATGATAGTAGAGCAAGCTGATCTTGCAAATTAATTGTTACAGTACTAGGTGAGAATGAGGGTAGAAGTGGGGGATTTACTGTTGAGATTTTTTAGAATCAGAGTGGCAAGTTAGAGATGTCACTGAACTCGTTACTTAGGCAATGAATCATGACAACGGAGGGAATGAGAAATGACAATGAACCTGATCATGCTTGCTTGTAGAGAGGAAGAAATCAATCAGGTGCTTGATACTGAATTGAGTTCAATTGATGGAAGGTCTGATTGATGAGGGATATGTACAAACGGCACAATGAAATGCCTTGAGGATAGAAAGCCATCCAAAATTGTAAGGAATTTGGTGTTGAAGTACAGCTTGCAGAATTTGATGATGATATGGAAGCAAAAGAGTTTCTGGATTGGGTGGACAGCATTTAAAGCTACTATGGGTCGAAGGGTTTATTGAAGGATAGGAAAGTGAAACTTGAGAGCAAAATTCAGGATTCCGGCTTTTACATGGCCAAAGCATTACCGAAAATGTCTTGAGACAAGGTGAAGGGAAAAATAGAAAATGGAACAAGATAAAACATAGTTGAAGTCTCAATTCCGGATTATCTGTAGGCTTTGTATCAAAGGGTGCAAAAATTACAGTGTATGCAATGGAGTATCCCTGAGTTTCATTGGTCGTTGTTGAGATGCAATCTTGCTGAATCTGAAACTCAAAAAGGTCAGCTGGCATATATGTTAATGAAAAAGGAATTGCCATTCAACATCAATTAAGCCTTCCATGACCATATATGGTAAGTGATGCTCAGGATCTTGCCTTAAAAGTCAAGCCACAACGCACTTGTAAAACTGTAGAAAGCTTGGAAATTAACATGGTAGTAGCAATAAAGGTGCTAAAGAACAACAGGTTTACATTCCAATCAACCAGCCAATAATGCAGAAAAGGCAATTCAAATGCAGAACAATAACCCAGGGGAACAATTATCAATTGTTACAGGTGCTTCAAGTAGTACAAAGAGGAGTGAAGGTAGAGTTCATCTTGCCAAAATTCAGGAAGCTGATTATGAGGAAATCATGGTAAATTCTCAAGATAGTGAACAACAAATGGTGGATGAACATGCTGTTATAGAAGATGGGTTTGATGGTGGTCGGTTGGCTGAAGTCTTAATACTCTGGCAAGTGTTCTGATTATTTCATGCTCCTACCTCTTTTGCGCTAAAATATGAGAGGTGTTGGGGATTTTCTATGGGGATATTGCAGAGATTCTTTCTAATTCTATTTAGTGAAGTGAGATATTGTTGCTCTCCTAAATGGGCTAGGAGTGGTTTAGTAATTTTGTGCCTTTTTATAAAGCCTGATTATGCAAGTATTGTGGAGGTTCTTGAACGAAAGAGTGCTTTTTGGATCAAAGTGATTGAAGCTATTAATGGTATGTTACCTCTTGGCTGAATGACCAGTGCCCCCTGGTGCAGCTATGGTTGTTATGAATGGAAAAATATTGGGAGAGTAAAAATTTTTTTCCAAGGTTTATATTTTGTTAGGAAATGCTAATTTGGTGACATTTTGCATGTGGATAAATGGGTGGATGATCCTTCATATTTGTATTAACTTTCCATTATTTTCAGATTTACTGTTAGCAGTCATGAGTTGGTTGCCAATTGCTGAGGTTACGAATCAATTTGATGCCCTAAGTATCATAGGGATGCCCATGATGAAGCTGCTTTTTTCTGAATGCATGTTTTGTCGGAGAAGTCTTTGTTTGTTCGTTCAGAGGTAGTTGTGTGGGATCAGAGTTGAGATGGGTTGTTCCTTCATTCAGAGGTAGCTGTGAGGGGCAGGAGTAAGCCAGAATAACTGCTGTTGTAATTTCTCATGGAGGCTCATTTATAATTCTATTGTTCCCCTGTCTTTTTCTTGGCCTGGGAGTCTGCATAGGAGAGGAATGTGACTTAGGATAACCTCCAAATAAAGGTTTCCTTTGGCACACATTTTTATGCATTTTAATATAGAAATTGGTGACCATATGTTCCTGCACTGTGACTATACATCAATGGCTTAATCTGCTGCTTATGGTTTCTTGGGCATTTTATCGGTCAAGGCTGAGAGTATTCTTGATGAATTTGCTTGCCAATGGTTCTTTAGAAAAAGAAATATGGAGACCTCTGGGTAATTATGCCTTCAGCTATTTTTGTCTAGAAGAAATAAGGTGGCTCTTAAAAATGGGATTGCTGCTGCTAGGGAGTTTCTGGCTGGTTGTTTTTAACAATGTTCACTATTCTGTTTCCCATTGTAAGCTCATTCAGTTTTCAGAAGATTAGTTGAATTAGGTTTCATTACTTCGACTTTTTCGATCTTTTTTTATGTGGTTTATCCTCTTGTGCAGAAGGCACCGCATTTAGTGACCTATTTTCTGTTTCCATATTCAAAAGGAAGATAATCTTTCTTGGCAACTTTTAGAAGCTTAGCCTTTGTGTAATATCAAAGTTGCTCCATTATGATATAGAGGTCATTGGTTGAATGAAAATAGCTTATCTGCAATAAGGATAAGGTTGCTTACATCTAACTCTCCTTAGACCAAATAATGTGGAAGCTTTGTGCATTGTACCACCTTTTTTATCTCTTGGCAACTTTTGTAAGTCTGAGTCAAACCTTGGTGGAGCTCTTTTAATCTCTGGGCCATTGTGGTAGGTCCCTTTCTTTTATGAGGAATGGGCTGACCGGGTCTTGAGTAAGGCATTGGAGCTGCTGCCCTGGTTCACTTAAATGAGCTTGGCTTGGCTCAACACTTAACTTTTGGCATTTAACCGGCAGCAACAGCCTGTCAGGAAAGTGGGCTGGCATGAAAGAGAACACTGAAAGAGTACGGTGGTTGGCTTTGTTTAAGATAGTCCAATGTCATTTGGCACTGGTTAGTTCAATAGTTTGTGGCATTATCTTCTTGGCTTGAACCAAAATGAAGAGAGAACAAAGCTGAATGAGGCATGCCAAGATAAAGGGAAGGAGACAGCAAAAATAAGCAGTAAGATGGGTCAATGATATTCAGGCTTAGGTTAACTGGTGGCTGGTATTTCAAGACATTGATATGTAGGATCAAGTAGTGCATAAACTGGGCTTGAGAGAGGCTTGTGATAGATAAGTTGATTTGCTTGGTTACAATGTTATTTCTTGTTGCGTGTTGATATTTGGATTAAGATTTCTTCAAAGGTTGATTGAGGATTTGGTTTTTGACTAGGGTTTCAACAACCCAGTTGGGGTTTGTGAGTTGAGGTGTTCCACTAAATATTAATTATTGATTTGCGGATGAGAGATGTGAGCCTGGCAGTGACTGTGATGGACATGTGAGGCTCTCATTCCAAATTAATTTAGTACTCGGCCATTCCAACGAACAAAAATATCATAGCCAAACTTGTTATTAATTCTTAATAAATTCTTATGCAGTAGGTTATTGACAGGCTAACTTAGTTGAAACATAACTTTAGTAGGAAGTCAGTGCCTAAAATAAATGATGCATAAAATTCACTCCCCATAATTTGACCCTTTGTTGAACCCGTAAATAGGGGCCTCTTAGGCTGGGCCATCCTTTTCCTGTTCTTTGAATCTTTATTGTCTTGATTCTTCTCATACTTCACCATAATACCAAAAACAAGTGGTATGCCTTGCATATGTCATATAAGTGGAGTCATTTCCTTATTGGATATCCCAACACTGACACAATTGGTAAAATCTTTTGCGCGCACGAAGCATGCAAAATGTTTTCTAAAATGTGTTTTTTTAGCATATAGTTTTCTTTGTTTTGTTGTTGTCCAAATCCGGTTGACAAAATCTAATTCATTCCCTCCCAATCCTAGTTTATGAAGCAGCTTTAATGTGACATTTCCTGCGTTTAGCTCAAGGCGTTCTGCACCTAATTAACATTATTTATCCTGGGTATCTTTGAACCCTTTTATTGGGAGCTGATTAATTTTCATTTTTCTGGTTAACATTCTACATTTTTATGTTCAGGGCATCCTTCAATCACAAGGGAAAATTCTAAAGAAAATGAGGTTTATGCCCTCATCCTTGTCATCCAATTCTCATCGTTTGTTGACTGCTATTGTCGATTCTCGGCATAAGAAGGTATATAAAGTGAAAAACTGCATCACTGATGTTGATCCTGAGAGAGAAAAGGAACAAAAGGAAAAGGTAAAATCAGAACTTGAACTAGTTTAGCAATAAGATTTGCAGATATTGAAATGCCATTGATATTATGATTTTGTAGGCTGAAAGTCAAACAATCAGAGCTAATCTTCTTCTTAATCGAAAACGGGAAAGGGTGAACAGGAAGTACACAAAAACATCAGACAGGGGACGACAACTTTCGCCTGGGTTCTTGGAGGATACGCTTGATGAGGTTTGCCGTGATTTGTTTTCAATTTTTGTAGTTTTGGAGTGGGTGTGGTCAGAAAATAAAAGTCATAATAAATTAGATAATGAGATTAACTGGTGCAGTAGATGACGACTTTCACAACCAGCTATAGTAATTGGTTTCCTATTAACTGAAGTGTGAATTCCCCCAAAAACTTATATTTCCTAAAAGAATGTTTGTAAAAGAACCAATGAAATAAGTGAATGATCATCTGCTTAGGTTGAGGGGTCTGTGAATGATCCTTTTTAGTTTCATTACAATGTGATGTAAGTGATTTAGATGTAGCCAGTGTGGGAGCTAATGTTTTGAACTGCTCAGTATGAATTACAATTTGCCCTTTTCATTTTTATGTTCAGAAAAAAATCCAGAGTTGAGAGATTATATCTTCTTGTCTATAATTGTCTCTAGCAAATGCTTAAAATTGTTAGGATTATTGTCAAGAATTTTTGTTCCCCTAGCAAAGTTTGAGATTTTTAAATTAGCCAAGAGAAGGATGATGCACTTTGCTCCAAGCCCTTTACCTTACTGGACTTAGTGATAGGTTTGTTTCCTGATGTTTGACAGGTTGATGAGCCAAATTACTACGATTCCAGGTATCCAGCTACACGACGGCGTTTTGAAGAAGACCTAGAAGAAGAAGTTCGAGCTGAGAAACGCATTATAAATTCAAAGAAGGTATTGTTTGCATTGAAAAATGCCCTGAATTTCCTTACAGAAACCATAATACTCGTTCTCATAAGGTGTCAATTACGCTGGTCAGGGACGAGGGTTTAAAGACTTACCCCACAAATCATCAATGCCTGCGGCAAAATCATCTCGCCGCCCTGTGGATTTCTCTGATAGTGAGCAAGAGGAGTCTGAGTATGAAAGTGAAGAGGAAGAGGAGAAGAGAACTCCTCCACATAAAAGTATTGAAGATTCTGAACCGGAATATGAAGATTCTGAGCAGGAAGAGCAAGATGAGGAAGTGGCAGGATATGATGCTGCTTCAGAGGAGGCTGAGGTATGGAATGCCTTCTCTATATAAATGAAAATATCAGTATCAGTATTGATCATGTTCGTATCAGTATCGAACAATATATATTAGTATTGGTAAAAAATTCTAGAATTCATAAAATGACAGTTGGTCGATATATCATAATATATTACAATATTGTCGCAGTATCAGAAAATATTGGTATCGATGAGCCCAATACTTATACAATATTGGTTGATATGTTCATCTATGCTTCTCTGCCTTTCTTCAGTGAAGCTTCAAACCTTTTTCATTCTTAGTCTCCTGTTTGTTGAATCCTGCAATGACGTTGGTTGGTCTTAGTGACATGGATAGCACAACACTAATGCATTTCGTCCTTAGTTTTATCTGAGGTGGTAATGCCTCTCCCCTTTCATCATTTCTAGTAATTTTAATGGGAAAAGCCCTTTGCATATGCAAATTGTTATAGTTAAGCAACACCGAAAAGATTTTTCATGGGTTAATTCATATTTCTGTTTCACTTGCTAATCTTTTATTTGATAAATATAGGGCTCTAGGCCTAAAAAACCAAAAAGGGAAAAGAGAGAGAGAGAGAGAGAGAGAGATTCTATAACTTGCCATGATTCATTTTTGTGAACCGTGTCTTGAATCTTTATGATTTTAGCAGTCTTCTACGATTTCTTCCCTTCTACACCTCTCTTTGCAGGAACCAGAACAGAAGGGTAAGGAGTCCAAAGGCAGTCTTAAGCGCAAGGAGATTGAGTCAGATGAGGACTCTCCTCCGAGAAAGCTTACGACACATCGCCGAATGGCTGTTGTTTTTGACAGCGATGAGGATTGAAGCCTTCTGGAGTGATACAAGGAAAGTAAGTTTCTCTTTATGAACACTAAGATGTGAGTAAGTAAACATCCCTTCTGTTTTTAGTTAGTCTACCCAGAAGTGCATAAAATGCTGAAATTTGCCAGAGAATAGAAAATAATTTAAAGGATGGATGATCTGTGGTACTTTAGTGGAGAATGTAGACCGTCACTGTCACTGTCACCATCGAGTTGAAGTGAATGATATGCGACTCTTAAAAAAAGGGTTCAGTTTTTAAGTCTCGCATTTTTTTCCTTTCAGTAAGTTACGAGTCTCGTGTCGCTAAAGGGGGAAGAAGTTGAAGCCCTGAACAAGTGAAAGCTGGCCTAGAGGAGTCATGGACTTGCATGGTGACCTTGTGGTATGTCTAATTAGAACATAACAACAAATAGGGTATGTTGCATGGGCATCCATGGTTATAAGGTTAAAAAATTATAGATATATAAGGTTAAAAAATTAGGACCGATTAAATTTTTAGGTCGGGTATAGTCATTGGTGAAAGCGACCGGTCGGGCTCAAGTCAGCTTGAGTTATAATTTTTCTATAAAATGTTTTTTTTTTAATTTTAAATAAATGTCATATGAGCTATGTGTCTTCTCTTCTAAAAGTATTCTTTCCTAGGATTATTACATCGTTTTCATTCTGAGCACCAGATTCATTGGAAAGTGCCCCTCTGCTGAGTCATTTTCTGCATTCCTCACGATTTCCAGGCTCAAAAACTGTTCTAAGCAGCGCAGAACTGCAAGCTAATACTTTTATGTCATTGGCTCCTCTTAATCTTCGATTCAGATTCATTTATCAATTGGTAACTGTAAATTCGAATCTCTGTTCAATTTTCAGATTCAGTATAAAACTAAAATGATAGAATAAAAATCTAAGGGAAAATAGATAACCCACAATACATTGATTATAATTTCTACTCCAAATGCTCAAAAAAGTTGATTTTTTTTTTTTTTTTTTTTTGTGTAAATATGCAAATATAAGCTCCAAATTAATCCCTTGAGAGTAGCCCAATGCTCAAAACGATTTTAAAAGCCAATATTATGTAAAGAAAAGGTAAGATTTGGCATGTTGCCATATGGGAGAAACCACCACCCACCAGATAATGCTGGCAACCTGCCAGCCCATAAAAAGCCATTGAAGAATCAGGAGCACCCCCTCTCATGCTGCATGAAGAGGCCCTTGGCCAGCTAAAAAGGGTCAAGACTCACAAACTCTGAGATCTCGAGATCTGTGGACTGAAATCTCAATCAAATTTTCTGTCTCAACACTCAGAATTCTCAATCTCGAGGTCACATAAGCACTGCAAACACACTGAATATCATTGAAGCTTCAAGCTGTTTTCTCCCTGCTCTCAAAAGAGGTTCTACTCATTGAATCATTTCATATATTAATTCTTATGTGCATTTAGTCATACATCTAAGAGCATTCAAAGCCCGGAGCATTCTTACGAGTAGCTCTCAGTGTCTTGTCAAGGATTGATTTCCCATATCACCTCATTTTATCTCCCCCTCAGAACACCCACAAGGACCTTTAATGGCTGGCATAATTATTCCTCTAACCACCTTATACAATTGTGACAGGTCAAATGCCTACTACCTAGGCCCCTCCCTCTACTCACTCTACAGACAAGCGGCTACCAACCTTAGAATAATCAATCTCCCTATCATACTTCAAACTCATTATCGTCATAGCTATCTCTTTATTATTACCCGTAATAATTATGTTGGGCTATTTACTAACTTGAATGTCGGATAGAATACCCAAAAAAAATCCTTATGGCCCTTCTCACCTCCCAGTTTATCCTGTGGCGTGCAGGTTCAGGTTCCAAGATCCGGAGATTACTCGCAAATGGGCTATTAGCTTGTGTGTAGAAACTGAATCCCAGGACACAGCACCACTGCTTCCGAATCTGCATATTTTCAACATACAAATTGACCCAATTACCTCAAATTGAAGGAGATACAACTAAACATTAGAATTGAAATACTCATGACATATTATGTGTCTTATTATATGTTTATACTAGTGATATGTGTCAATCATTCAAATGCATTAGGGTAGACAGTGGGGTAAGCCTGAAACATATAGAAATAAATAATGAGTGAACGATAGACGATTTATCACTTTTAGCATAACGAAGAAATATTCTATTTGATTGATCCAATTTTTAGACAACTACAACCGAAAATATGTTGACGTGAGCTAGGAGTATCAGCTGCCATGAGGACGTTGCTCCTTAAACGGGCTAGAGTATAAGAGTTTGTATATAATATTCTACATCGTTTAGAAAATGAGAGTTGATGTACTTATAGTAAGATTTAAATATCTCCATAATAATAAATCCTTTCTTGGATCACTATCTTTGATTTATGAGGCCTTTCAGGGAATCAAAAGAATTTAACTTGATGATAATTTGAATGTGTTATATTTAGTTGATTGAGAAATACTATTTGTTTATTGAAAGATTAATGATAAATCTTTTAAAGATAATGCAGATTGTAGATTGTCTACTTGTTTGTACTAGAAACAGAAGATGTTGTAATTATTATTCATGCTAAGGGTTTATGAAGCTGATTTAGTAGTGAAAGAACAAAAACACCCTAATCAATTATTGTTTAGATAATTAAACATTGTTAAAATACTCTTACGAGAAGGTTTTATCGAAAATGCGAGGAAACATCAGGAAAGAAACAAAAATTTTTTGGTTTTAACTCTGGGACATAGAAAGAATAGGAAAGGACCATATCGAAAGATTTTAAAATTAAAACGGGTCAGTCGACCTGGTCTACGAATCTATTCTAACTATCAACGAATTCCTAGAATTTTAGGAGGAATGGGGATTGTAATTCTTTCTACTTCTCGAGGTATAATGACAGATCGAGAAGCTCGACTCGAAGGAATTGGCGGAGAAATTTTATGTTATATATGGTAAGCCTTCGAATATCCGAATTCGATCTGAAACTTCCTATTTTTGAAAAAAAGAGCAAAGAGGGGTTGTATAATATCACTCCTTCTCCATTAGTCTTAGTTGATACTTTAAGGGGGTTTTACCTGGAATGAAAGTATAATA
>JAODPA010057690.1:0-11302 GCA_025585075.1 Nepenthes mirabilis
GCAAGAACCCAGTTCAACTTGCCTAGGGGCACAAGCTGTCAAAAGGATAGATTATTAGAGAGGCAGTTTGTCTTATTAGGATTGCCGAAGTCAGAAGGCCACTTTGCTACAGATTTTGACATGCCAGAGCACCAATTGTCAATCTAGATAAAATGTCAAGACAGTTGCATCCATTGATTAAGGTCAAAGAATCTTACACCAGCTACCATGTCATATCCGCGAGGACCAAAACTTGTCAATTAAGGAATTATATGCGTATCAAACTGCTTTAAAATCCCACTGAGCTCAAGATCATCTGAGTGAAAGTATGAAACTCAAAATTAGGGAGAAGTGGCATTAAGTTGAGACCATGTAGTCAAAAGAACAGCCACCGCAAGTACCGAATAACAGTCTAGATATGTCAAAATGGGAAGTTTGCAAATAGGCTAAACAGGAGTCAGTTGAAGAAGGAAGACCACTCTTGCAAGGGAAAAATTGCCCTTCACTCTATGATACTACTCTAATTGGTTATTGAGACTGAGTTAGTTAAGGGAATAACCTATTTAGAATGGCCATTGAGGCTGAAGAACTATTGAACTGCCTTCAAGATAGGCCACATGCTTCCATAAAACACAAGGGCATGTATTCTCTTCCCAAACCAGCTCTTGAGTGGATAAGACATAGCCAAATCCAAGTCTCACTACACTTCATTACGAACATTCTAGGATTAAAAGTTTATCTCCAAGAGTATTTTCTCCCCAAAAATATCTTAAGGTGGGAGCTTATCTTCCCGAGACATCTTCATCTCTTTTTCTTTAATGTTTTAATTTGGTTAAAGCTTTACTATCTTCAGCATTGAAGGATTCCCCGGGGAGCATTTTTCGTCCTTGTGGCATTATGTTTTTCATTATGCTGTGCAGGACTATGGCTAAAAGGTTCATATCCTCTCAAATCGACACTCAAGACAAATTTAATTGCATAGTACGCATCAGCATGATATTATATATACATGATTGAGAATTCTTAGGAGAGAAGAAATAAAATAATATAAATAAATTTGATTAAAATTGAATTTAAGTTAGGCTTAAACTAGATTAGATGAGAATTTACTATCATTAAGGTGGAAATTTGGATAAACTATCCATTTTCACTAGTGACAATATTTTGCTAATAAAAATAATTAGACATTATTTTTAATTAGATCTATCCATAACGTTCTACATTGTTCATTTTCATGTTTCGCCCGTAAGCACATACTGGATTAGATTAAAAGTTATTATAATTAAGTTGGGAATTCAGAACGGATTGTTTATTTTCACTAGTGGTATAGTTTCATCCATAAACATAACTAGACATAATTTTTAATAAGATCTATCTATAAATTCATGTATTGTCATTTTACTCTAATATTTTAAGCTTGATAAATCGGGTCGGCTAAACATCTCAATTTTAATTAGGTATAAACACGGAATGAACAGAAGAAGAAGCACCGAGGGAAATGTATCAAGGAAAAAATGGTCTTGTTATGATCTAGATTATTAATGTAAAATTTAAAACCCAAAACTAAAATCGCGACATTATATAAAGTTTTATTTGTGACTCCACAATATAAATATAAAAGCATCCATCCCAATATACAAGCAAACTTACTATAATTTTAACTTCTTACCTTTTGAACCTGCTCAACTACAATCTATAACATCTAAAATATTAAACCATATTAGATCTTATAAATTAACATTTTTTAAAGTCAACTGAACATATTGCACCATTGCCACACTTGATCAAATCATGCATACCAAATAACTTAAGTACTAAAATTGTTCTTATTAACATCAAAATACATAAACATCCATTTTGAATAAGACCCTTTGTGTAAGGAATGGATCCTAATTTTATTATTAAGTAATATTAATTCAATAAAGTTGATGAAATTATTCAAGCTAATTGACATTTGAGTCAAAAATTAATTTTTTGACCGGATTACATAAGAATGAGTGATGCTTGATGTCAGGATGCACGTTCCAAATTTTAATCTCGTCATTAATAATTAATTATAATATTAATAATTATCCAACCAATTGTACAATTAACCATGGATATGAGTTTCACGTTGATACCACGATAAACCAAAATAAATTAATATTAATCGAACATAGGACCCGAATTATCACGTTACCATGTTATGATGTACCGAGTTATCAGCCAAAAATCTAGCAGAGTTCTTACTATAATACGGATATCGAACCAATATAAAACCTGTAATTACCTTGATACATACAAAATTTTTACAAAATGGCACTAACACAGGATCCAAATAACATTTTTTCACAACTCAAGCTACATCAACATCATCAAACGAAATTCCAAACACCAAGTTGGAACAGGGAGATGCCGTTAAGTCTTAGAGTATCCTTCAATAACCTATGAAAGCAATCGAGAAAGTCCACAATAACATATTCAAACTATACATATTCCTTGCCAATATTCTAGCAAAATAAAGGGCATTAAAAGTATACATTCTTCCTATTTTCAAAAGAATTGACACTAACCCCAAAAATACAAAAAAATACAGTTTTATCAAGCACAAATTATATCAACTTCTCGCCTAGGCCAGGTACTGGCCCTGCTATTCCATTTCATCGAGTAGAAATTCGTGCTAATTATCTGAAAGAGGTAACAAAAGCAAGAAGTGAGTTTAAGCTCAGCAAGGCACATATACAATAGAACATGTGTGAAATTCAGTTTCAGAACATAATAATACATATAAGAAGGAGAGAGAGACATAATGGAGGCCATGGATCAAGAATACATGAATATGCATGCGTGATTGTTTTTCCAAGTTTTTCAATCATTTTCTCCTTTTTCTTTTCTTAATTAGTTATCTTTTATTTGAGACTTACTTCATTTGGGAGGCCAAGATCAATAGGCCTTACTAACAAAAGAGCGATAGGCCGTGGTCCAGATTGTGTGCACTTACAGAATCAAAAGTCTATCCTCCTCCTATTATGGACATAGAGATGGGCCATCTACATACAATCTCTGTAGATGGGGCCATCAACCGTCTAGCGGTTCCAAAACAGTCCATGACATCCCACTATGACATGCTAAGGCATGCCAAAAATATCACTCATGATAAAATATGGTCAGGATACATGACTAGAGTAATCCTTAAATTTCGACCGTAATATTTTAATATGTCTAAATTTGTTATCCATAACTCTTGATTTAAGTTCTTGTTCATTAGAAAATTCTGTTTATAAGCACAAAATCCATCATTCCCACTCTACTGAAGAACATTCAAAAGCCAATTTACGTCCAAACTCTTAATAACAGAATTTCCTCTATCATCAAATTTTCTTTCTTTTTTCCATGGATATATTCATAGACAAATTTTCATATTTTTGTGAGTTTGGGGTCTTAAGAGTTCACAATTTCATGCATAAATTACTTGGGACCTTAAGAGTTGTAATTTTCTTACATATCGGGCCACATATGATTTTAGAGTGCCCAGTTGCAAATTTTCTTCATAGAGGTTCGAAACATGATTCCGAAGAATGCAAACTTTTTCATTTTCATAAATTATGAAATTAAATGTAATTCAATTACATCCATAAATTGGGGTTCACATTCACAAGTCCAATTTTTATGCATAAATTTGCGAAAATTCAATCAGGAGTGCGGGGCACGCGTCCTGGCAGCAGCTTGCATAAACCACACAAAATGGGGGATTTCGGCCACCAAATTGATGAGATTTCGTGTTCATGTTGTGGGTCTCGGTTATCTAGTGTTAATTTATGCGTAATACCCGAATTAAGCGGCAAAATCTATCCAGGCGTGGGTTAGGGTTTTGGGGTCTGAAAATAGTGCAAAACTCACTAAATGGATATGAAATCGAAGTATGTTCAAGTTTGGGACATGGATAATACGAAATACAAGCTTACTTGAATCTTGGAAGGAAAAAATCGGAAGAAAAACGAAACAAAAGTACGAATGAATGAGAGAAAAGGGCATTGGTGAACTGACCTCGAGCCGATCTACCACCTTTGTAACTAGCCCTAACTCAAAAATGGACTCGGAAGCCTTGGATCTCCCTTCTCTCACTTCTCCTCACGGTCTCTCTCTCTCTTCGATTGGTGGCCGAGCGAAAAAATGGAAGAAAAAGTGTTCACGACAGTTTTTATATCCAGGAGCGCTAGCCGAACGCGTAGCGAGCACTCCCTAAACTAGATGCGCCCGGTGGGCACTGACATTCTGCCCGTGGGCGCCACGGCGTCGCCTCGGGAGCCCGACAAGCCCACTTTGCCTAAACGCCACTCAGTCCGAAACTGTAATGCCCCTATGAGTTAAGGTCCAATATTGATTTTATTGACTTAGTTATTCTTTGATTATAATATTCGAATACCCAAAACCTTATAATTCTCCCCACTTAAAAAATTTCGTCCTCAAAATTAATAGGTCCTAGAGTTATTACATATCTCAAAACAAGTGGGGATATTTCTCCCGGATCTCTTCCTCCTTCTCCCAAGTAGCCTCCTCTAGAACATGATTTCTCCACAAGACCTTCACTAAAGGAATTGTCTTCGTTCGAAGCACTAGATCTCTACGGTCCAAAATCTGCACGGGCTCCTCGACGCATGATAGTTCTTCACCTATCAATAGAGGGATAAAGTCAATAATGTGAGTAGGGTCACAGGCATACTTTCAGAGTATAGACACGTGAAAAACTTCGTGCACCTCTCCCAAAGACGACGGCAAGGCCAAGTGATAAGCCACTTCCCCCACTTTCTCCAAAATCTCGAACGGGCTGATAAACCCTGGCTTCAATTTTCCTTTGAGCCTAAATCTGGACACTCCCTTCGATGGTAACACCTTTAAGAAAACAAAATCTCCAACTTCAAACTTCAACTCCGATCTTCTCCGGTCGGCGTAGCTCTTCTGCCGGCTTTGGGCTACCCTCAACTTCTCATGGATTAATCTAATTTTCTCAGACGTTTCCATCACAATCTTTGGTCCCATAAGCCGCCTATCGCCGGTTTACACCCAATGAATCGGAGAACGGCACTTTCTTCCATACAATGCTTTGAAGGAGGCCATCCCAATACTCACCTGGAACTATTGTTATACGCAAACTCTGCCAAGGCTAAATGATCGTCAGAATTTCCTTTTAACTCTATCACCGCAGCCCTTAACTTGTCCTCTAAAATCTAAATGGTCCATTCAGATTGTTCATCCGTCTGCAGGTGGTAAGACATACTAAACTTTAGATCCATCCCTAACTCACAATGCAAACTTTTCCAAAATTTTAAGACAAACCTCGGGTCTCGATTTGATATAATAGTGGCTAAAATCCCGTGCAATCTCACCACTTCATTAACATATATCCAAGCTAATCTATCCCTCGAATATGTCATTCGAATAGTCAGAAAGTGTGCCAATATCGTAAGCCGGTCGACAATCACCCAAATGGCGTCATGATTCTTGGGCATCCTCGGTAACCCGATATAGAATCCATAGAAATATCTTCCCACTTCTAACTAGGGATAGACAAAGGCTGTAAAAGGCCAGATGGCTTCTTGCGCTCAGCCTTTAACTGTTGACAGATCAAGCATCTCCCCACAAAGGCCATAACTTCCCTCTTCATATTCCTCCACCAAAATATCTTCTGAAAATCCTGGTACATCTTATTAATCCCCGGGTGAGCTTCCTTCATAATCTCTTCCTTCAAATCACCGACATCGGGCATGTAAATTTAGTCCCAGAATCTCAAGACTTTGTTGGCTCGAACACTAAAGTCAATCATGAAGTATTGGTCTAAATTTCAGCAACTCCGGCTAAGAACTGGTGGTTCATCTGTTCTTCCTTGATCCGCTGCAAGATCTTCAGCTGGACACTGAAGTGCAACAAAATCATCCGGTTTCCTTGGGCATATCTCCGAACGTCACAATGGTTCATGCTTTCCAATATCTCCATCTCCTTAATCCTCAAATATGGCGCAAAAAATGAGTGATGGCTCAAGGTGTCCACCACCACATTACCCTTACCCAGCTGATACAAGATGTCACAATCAAAGTCCTTTAGATAGTCCATCCATCTCCTTTGCCTCATGCTTAACTCTTTTTGGGAAAAGGGATACTTGAGGCTCTTGTAGTCCGAGTACACCAAAAATTTCTCACTATAAAGATAATGCCTCTAGATCTTCAGAGCGAAGACTACTGCCGGAAGCTCCAAATCGTGCGTCGGATAGTTCTTCTCATGGAGTTTCAATTGCCTTGATCCATAGGCTATCACCTTCCCGCGCTATATCAAAACACAACCCAAACCTGTCCTGCTAACATCACAATAAACTTCGTATCCACCCAAACCTTCCAAAATTGTCAGAATCGGGGCGGATGTCAATCAGTCATTCAGCTCCTGGAAACTTTGCTCACAATCATCTGTCCAAACAAACTTAATGTCCTTCCTCGTTAAACGGGTCAATGGTATAGAAATCCTGGAGAAATTCTCTACAAACCTCCAATAATATCCCGCCATCCCAAGGAAACTCCGGACCTCAGTTACTGATGATGGTTGGCTCTAATTAGTAACAGCCTCAATCTTTTTTGGGTCCACAGATATGCCCCCGTTTGATATAATATGACCCGGAAAGGCAACTTCCTCTAGCCAAAACTCACACTTCTTCAATTTGGCATATAGTTTCTCCTCCCGAAACGTTTAGAGCGCAATCCTCAAGTGACTGGCGTGCTCATCATAATTCCTCGAATAGATCAATATATTGTCGATGAACATGACCACAAATTTATCCAAATAGGGTTGAAACACCTGATTTATTATGTCTATAAAAGCAGCTAGAGTATTCGACAACCCAAATGACATGATTAAAAATTTATAATGTCCCTATCTCGTCTGATAGGCTATCTTAACTACATCATCTTTCTTGATCCTTAACTGATGATACCCCGAATGGAGATCAATCTTTGAAAATACTTGTGCCCCTTATAGCTAATCAAATAAGTCGTCGATCCTTGGCAAATGGTACTTGCTCTTGATGGTAATTTTGTTGAGCTCTCAGTAATCGATGCAAAGTCGTATTGATCCATCCTTCTTCTTAACAAATAACATCGGGGCACCCCAAGGAGACACGCTCAGCCGAATAAACCCCTTATCTTGAAGATCCCATAGCTGCTACTTCAATTCCTTCAATTCGACAAGTGCCATCCTATACGGTGCCTTCAAAACTGGGACTGAGCTGGGTATAATCTCAATCTCAAACTCAATTTTCCAATTGGATAGCAATCCCGACAACTCTTCAGGAAAAACATTTTCAAACTCATTGACCACTGAGGTATCCTTATCCAGCACGCTGTAGCTCCCAATCGTGCTACTATAAGCCAAGTAGGCTTGACATCCAGAGTTTATCAAATGATGGGCGTGCAAGACAGAAATAAAACATGATGGTTCCTTCTGAAACACACCTTGGAAAAAGAACAGTTCACGTCCCGGAATGTCGAAGTGAACTTGCATATGGAAGCAATCCACACTGGCTTGATAACTTTCCAGCCAGTCCATGCCCCAAATCACATCGAAATCATGCACCTCGAGCAAAATCAAATCCACCATCAACTGCAACCCTTGAATCCAATCCTCACATCTCAAATAAAAGATATCCGTAACTTTTAGCAATCTTGAGAGTCTGGAAACAACCAAATTGTGTTCTAAGATTTTCAGAGGGGACAACAAGGTAATTACAAAACTTGGGGACACAAAAGAATTAGTCAAACCCAAATCTAGATGAACATGTGTAGGAGTACTAAAAATGGTTATAATACCTTCAACCGTGTTCGGGGACGCCTTTGCATCCCGAGTTGTAACCGCAAAGACCCTCACAGGAACAATTGGCTTCTTCTCCACTGACCTCCTCGGAAGAGGGCAATCTTTAATCATGTGGTCGGTTTTGCCGCAATTGAAACACGCTCCCATCCACTTGGAGCATGGCTTTCCTCGGTGATTTTTCCCATAATAATTGCAAACATCCTTAGTTACCAGCGGGCTCTAAGCTGCTACT
The DNA here is from genome assembly GCA_025585075.1 of Nepenthes mirabilis. NCBI lineage: Eukaryota > Viridiplantae > Streptophyta > Magnoliopsida > Caryophyllales > Nepenthaceae > Nepenthes > Nepenthes mirabilis. Next base: position 8,045 of record JAODPA010057690.1, read on the forward strand.
GCAGAATGCACTGTCTTTCTCTTTCCCTTGTCCTCAAACTTCATCCCCCTCGGAGGCCGACCAACTCCCGAACCTTGATCAACGATCGGACTTCCTCGATTCTAGGACCCTTCGCAAAATACTTCTACTGCTCTAGCTCTCTCTCGAAGATGACGGCTTGGTCCAAGATCTCTCCTTAATCACGCAGCTTATGTGTAACCAGTTGCCTCCTAATGTCGTCCCTCAGCTCGGACTGAAACTTCCTAACATTCCTGATTGGATCATCTGCTACATGTGAGGCATACCGGGGCAACACCATGAACTTAGCCACATATTTTGCCACCGTCCGATTCCGTTGCCGAAAGTGTGCAAATTTATCTTCCTTGTGCTCTTGTAGGCTAGTTGGGAAATACTGCTCGAAAAATGCTTCTTTAAATATTTCCCATGTAATCTGATCCGCTGGGACACCAAGGGTTCCCTTCTGCACTACCCACCAATGGCTCGCCTCACCTTCTAATTTATAAGCTGTAAACGTCACCTTATCTTCTTTTGGACAATGTATAACAAAGAAGAACTTTTCTATTCTTCTGATCCATGCCTCAGCTTTGACCAAGTCTGGGTCTCCTAAGAACTTTGAGGCCCTTTCACTGTTAAACCGATCATACATCGTAACCCTCAAATTTGCTGGAGCCGGGGTCGGAACTGGGGTCGGCACAGGCTGGCGATGACTCTGGGCTATCATCTCCATGACGTCAGCCATTCCTCCCACGATGTCCAAATATTCATCCTCCCGACTTGGACGAAGATCAACTCTGGGGCCTCTTCCCCGACCAGACATCTTAAATCCCAATCATTAGACATTAACAATAGGGTTAGACTCCCACACAAAGACTCAACAAGCTACTTAAACGTGGAGTTCAAGCTGTACTTCGGGTCTAATTGATTAACCTAGCCCTAAACTATGGTTAAGCAATTCAAATCCTAAGGCATCTCCCGAACCGATCAACTTCTCGATACCAACTGTGATGCATCGAATTATCAACCGAAAATTCAGCAAAGTTTCGACTATAATACGGATATCGAACCAATACAAAACCTGTAATTACGCTAATACTTACAAAATTTTCACAAAATGGCACTAACACAGGACCCAAATAACATTTTTCCACAGCTCAAGCTACATCAACATCATCAAACAAAATTCCGAACTCCAGGTTGGAACAGGGAGATGCAACTAAGCCTTAGAGTATCCTTCAATAACCTGCAGAAGCAATCTAGAAAGTCCAAAATAATATATTCAGACTAAACATATTCCTGGCTAATATTCTGGTAAAATAAAGGACATCAAAATTATACATTCTTCCTATTTCCAAAAGAATTGACACTAACCCAAAAAATATTAAAAAAAAAAATACAATTTTATCAAGCACAAATTATATCAACTTCTCGCCTGGGCTAGGTACTGGTCTTGCTATTCCTTCTCATTAGGCAAGAATTTGTACTGATCATCTGAGAGGGGTAATAAAAACAAGAAGTGAGTTTAAGCTCCGCAAGGCACATATACAATAGAACACGGGCGAAATTTAGTTCCAGAACATAATAATGCATATAAGAAGGAGAGGGAGACATAATGGAGACCATGGATCAAGAATACATGAATATGCATGCGTGATTGCTTTTCCAAGTTTTTCAATTTTTCTCTCATTTTTCTTTTCTTAATTAGTTATCTTTTATTCGAGACTTATTTTATTTTGGGAGTCAAGATCAGTAGGCATCACTAACAAAAAAACAGTAGGTCGTGGTCCGAATTGTGAGCACCTACACAATCAAAAGTCCATCCTCCTCCTATTATGAACCTAGAGGCGGATCATTTACATACAATCCCTATAGATGGGGCCATTAGAGGCCCAGCAGTTCCAAAACAGTTCACGACATCCCACTATGACATGCTAAGGCATGCCAAGAATATCACCCGCGATAAAATACGGTCAAGATACACGGTCAGAGTAATCATTGAATTTTCACCGTAATATTTTGGCATGTCTAAATTTGTTATCCATAACTCTTGATTCAAGTTCTTGTTTATCAGGAAATTCTATTCTCAAGTACAAAATCTATAATTCCCACTCTGCCGGGGAACGTTCAAATGCCAATTAGTCCAAAAGTCTAAACTCTTAGATTATAGAATGCCCTCCATCATCAAATTTTCTTTCATTTTTCCATGGACATATTCATAGAGAAATTTTCATATTTTCGTGACCTTGGGGTCTCACGTGTTCACAATTTTATACATAAATTACTTGGGACCTTAAGAGTGGTAATTTTCTTCCATATTGGGCCACGTATGATTTTTAGAGTGCCCGGTTGTAGATTTTCTTCATAGAGGTTCGAAACATGATTGCGGAGCATGCAAACTTTTGCATTTTCATAAATTATGAAATTAAATGCAATTCAATTACATCCATAAATTGGGGTTCACATTCATAGGTCCAATTTTTATGAATAAATTCACAAAAATTTAATCGAGAGTGCGAGGCGCGGGTTCGGGTAGCAGCTTGCATAAATCGTGCAAAACGCGGGATTTCGGCCACCAAATTGATGGGATTTCATGTTCATGTTATGGGTCTCAGTTATCTAGTGTTAATTAATGCATAATACCCGAATTAAGTGGCAAAAATCTGTCCAGGCATGGGTTTGGATTTTAGGGTTCAAAAACAGTGCAAAACTCACTAAATGGACATGAAATTGAAGTATGTTCAAGCTTGAGGTATGGGTAATACAAAATACAAGCTTACCCAATCATTGGAATAAAAATACCCGAAGAAAAACGAAACAAAACTGCGAGCAATCGAGAGAAAAGGGAGTGGGTGAACTTGCCTTAGGCCAATCTGCCACCTTTGTAACTAGCACTAGCTCGAAAACGGACACGAAAGCCTCAGATCTCCCTTCTCTCACTTCTTCTCATGGTCTCTCTCTCTCTCTTCGATCAGTGGCCAGCAGAAAAATGAAAAAAAAAAGTGTTCATCTCGCGCATCTTAAATTGGAATTAGTGCCACGGCGTCGCCTCGAGAGCCTGACAGGCCCACTTCACCCGAACCCCACTTGGTCCATAACTGTAATGCCCCTATTAGTTATGGTCCAATCTTGATTTTGTTGACTTAGTTATTCTTTAATTATAATATTCGAATACCCAGAACCTCATACATGTAGCTACAATACTGACCCAAATCACAACGTCAAACCTTATGTATTAAATTATATCTAAAATAAATAAAATTA
>JAODPA010057701.1:0-11301 GCA_025585075.1 Nepenthes mirabilis
AGAGTTAAATATCCCTTACGTGTATCAGATATTTAATTTAATTAATTTATTTTATTGCTTCCGCTATACTTGTAACGGGGTCGAAACACGTTAGCATCGAAATGTGCTTTTTCAACTTTCGACCTCATAAGTTTTCAGTATCTAATATCTTCTCAATTGATCAGTGAACGATATTTTTTCCCATATAATGTGTTAGGCATCCTATGTGTTGACATATTCTATAACCGTGTCTGGTCATTCCTTGGTGTCATTTCTAATGTTTCGAAGATCTGTATCTGACTCTCACTCGAAAGATCATCATCATACATCTCTAGGTATCCCTGCTTGCTCTTCGCTTGACCCATGCTCGAGGGTCAATTCCACAATAGCCAAAGCTCAAGGCCCACTTAGCTTGAGCATCCTCGCGATTCCATAGAAGCTCGAGCTCGAGGCACGCTCGACGTAGGATCGAGCGTCAATTCTAGAAGCTAGAGCTCAAAGATGCTCGACTCATACTTGAGCGTTAATTCCAGTGAACCCTGCGGCTAAAACTCACTCGATCAGAGCTTGAGCACTGGGGGCACATATTCATGTAACCCTAGGAGCGCTCGAGCATTGCAGCACACATTCCCTCAATAGTCATATTTTTGACCTTAGTTTTGGCTACTCTATAAATACCTGCATTATTCTTATTATCCTAGTTTGCTTGAGCGACCATTTCAGTGAAAAAGTCCTTACCATTTGTAGTTATTATCTGCTCTCTTTATGAAAGCTTGGCCTCAACTTTTGTGCTTCCACTATAAATTTTCTCACCTCATTTTACTTCATTTTATACGCATCTTCCTACCTGTTAATATTCGTTGGCAACGTCGATGGCGTGAAACTTGAGCTCCAATGGTGTGCGGTGATTTAACGGCTCATAAAGGAAGATTAACAAAAGGACCGGAGAGTATCCGATCCTATTGTCGTAGGCAAATCTAAACAGTTTTTTGGTAGGAGTCACAAGATAAGGGAAAGTCGGTTAAATTTGTGCATTTATACCATCCGATTTATAAGTTAGTTTTTTTAATACATATCTTTTATAGTCGTTAAAGTTCGGAGGGTTTTACCTGATAGTCGTGGTTATTAAGATTTTTCTCAGTCGCAAAAAATTATGTGTTTATTATTCTTTTTATTGCTTTACATGTTATATGTCATTTTGATTCATTAAGATCAAAATATACTTTATGTATATTATACATTTATGTATTTCTTTATTCCATAATTAAGAAGGGGTCGAAACATTATTGTGCCTTGGACGACTAGTCCTTTTCATAATGCTTCAAAAGGTGTAAACACAAGTATTTACTAGATAACTACTATTGTAAGTAAATTTAGCTAATGATGAATAGTCATCCCAATTTTCTCTCATCTCTAATATTAAAGCTCTCAACACGTTTTCTAAAATTTGAATTGTCCATTTTGATTGTCTTTCCATTTTGTGGATGAAATCTCATACTTAAATTCAATTTGGTCTTGTGCAAATTCTGCTAAAATTTGAATACAAATATCAATTCTTAATTTGATACAATTGAAACCGAAACTCATGAACCCCTAAAATTTTGTTTATACAATCTCTCTAACCAATCCTTATAGAATGTCATCCTAACGATAATAAAATGTGTCGATTTCGTTAGTAAATTCACTATTACTCATACTATATTATTATTTTTGGCTACCCTCCCATAACAAAATCCATATTTATGTGTTCTAATTGAGAATATGCAATGGCCGTAAAAGACTTAGCAGTTTCTCATACTCACTTTTACTTGTAGACAAATTATACATATTTCCATGAAAGATGCAATCTTTCTTGTTATGTTCCTCTACCAAAAGATCCTTTGTAAGTTTAGGTATATTTTGTTAATCCTCAGGTGGATCATATACTTTGACTGATTAGTATCGTTCAATATTTCTTCCTTCAATCCCTCAATATTGGACAAGCAAAGACGATCTCAAAAAGTATGAATCAATTAGCCTAAACACTGAATTTAGCCCTCAAATCTCTACTCAAATCCCCCACAATGTCTACTAAAAATGTATCTTCTATTTGTATTTTTAATCCTTTCAATAATCTCTAGATGCACGTGAAATAAAATAAAATAAAATCATACATACCTAAAGAATCTGGTCAAATATCACATCCCTTCATCTTTTCTAACATTTTTCATTTATTTATCATCAAATAGGTCATTTTGTCTACTGATTTCAAACTTAAGACATCCATCATCTTTATCTCATATTTAATTTTTTTGGAGAAAATAAATATTTTAAAATTTTGTCATTAGAGTATATCACAAACATTTTCCCCTACCATTAATGTCTTCATATCTTCAATACGAAGACGATTGCCAACTCCAAATCATGAGTAAGGTAGATTTACTTATAAGTCATAAACTATCTAAACCCATAGGCAATAACACTTTTGTATTATATCAGCATGCAACCCAAATCTCTTTTAGAGGAATTATAATAAACCAAAAAATTACCTGATCAAAATGGCTAAAATTGGTGTAGTATTAAAATGACCCTTTAATTTCTAAGAACTTTTTCCATAATCATTACCCAAGAAAATGTTACTTTATTTTACATCAGACAAGTTGATGGTACTACAATTTTGAGAAAAGTTCTATAAATCTTTTATAATAATCAGTTAACCTCAGAAAATTTCGTACCTTGGTTACATTTATTGGCTGTATCAACTCATGTTAGTTTTAATCTTTTTGGGTCTATCAAAATACCTCCATTTGAAATGGCATGGCTTAAGAAAGCCACTTCCTCAAGCAAAAAGTAATACCTAGTCAAATTCATGAATAATTGTCTCTCCCTAAGCATAAGTAACAAAATCAGTATATGCCAATCAAACAATGCTTTAGTTGTCATCATTTCTTTGTATTTATCATAACTCCTCGAGTATATTGTGATGTCAATAATAAAGACAATGATAGATTGATCTAAATTGGGTTTGAACACTCGATTCATTGAATTCATTAATATTGTAAGAGTATTAGTTAAATTGAACGACATATCAAAATCTTACAATAACCATACTTAATTGAAAATCCATCTTTGGTATGTTCTTAATTCTCAGTTGTGATAACCCAATCGGATATCAATCTTTAGAAAACTTGGGCATCTTATAATTGGTTAATTAAATCATCAATATTTGAAAAAAGCAATACTTGTTATTAATTGTAATCTTATATAACTTTTGATAATATTCATACAATCTCATCGATCAATTTTTTTTTTAAAATACCATCAGTGCACTCCAAAGGTTTTACACTCAAAGAACCCTTCTAAAGCAATTATTGTAGCTATTTCTTTAATTCATTCAACTTTGAAGGAGCCATCCTATATGGAGCATTAAAAATTGGCATAGATTTTGACACCAAATAGATAATGAATTCAATGTCTTATCCTGGCAGCAAACCGAGTAAATCCTTAACTAACTTGAAAATGCCTTGACTAGCACATTGTGACTCTTGGCTGTGGTGACATAGGAATGGTAGGGTTGACTTTTCTTGGTGTGAAATGACACACTTATACTTATTCCCTTGAAAATGAAAGGATTGACACTCTATAATAAAAAAATGTATCTTCTTATAAAAATAATTCAAACTAGTATAATAGCATGCTGACTAATCTATACCTAATATTACATTAAAATCATATATATTTAATAATGATCAAATCTAATAACAATGCAAATCCATGAATCCAAAATATGCACTTAGGGTACAATATGTCGGTCAATATAGTGTTACCAATAGGTGTAGATTCTTATGCATAATCTGAAAATCATGGTGGTATATTCAAATGAAAAATAGGTAGAGTAAGTCAAAGGGTATATATCACTAGGAAGGGATTTGTATGAGCATTTTCAAGTTAGTTGAAAGCATCTAATATTTCTCACAATGGTGTCTGAAACTCCTTTTATAGATTGAAAAAAAACTTTTTATCCTAAAGTGTACAATTAAGTTTCGACCGGTAAAAATAGCGAAAGCAGTGAAAATTTAATATTCAAACACGTAAAGAATATTTATTTTTAGATGTCAATAAAACTAACAACCATGCAAAATATAAACGAGTATAACAATAATAAAAAGGCACGATTTTTGGTGACGAAGAAAAAATTCGATACCCACGGTAATCGAGAAAAATCTTCCAGGCTTCAACGGCTAGGGAAGCAATGCACTATGAAAATCAACTTACAGATTGGGTGGTAACGACACGCTAACATAATCGACTTACTATTGTATTATGATCCCTACCAAGGAACTCCTTGAATTGCCCGCGGCAACGGAATCGGACACCTTCCGGTTTTCATGTCAATCTTTCCTCTTTAGCCACTTGAATTGCCGAACACGATCGAGTCTCCTTCTTCAACGTACCGACGTCTCCAACGAAGGTAGAATGATGGAAGTGTTTGAATGGTAAAGAGAAAACGTAGAGAAAACTTGTTATAACATGAAGTTCAAGGATGTAGCTTTTAGTTTTCTCTAAAGAAGCAAGATCAATAGAGTATGAACAAGATTCTTCTCAAGTGGGGCACAAAATTGATCTGCCAAGAGTCTTAGGGTTTTAAAATTATAAGCCAAGTATTTATAGAGAACTCAAAAATCGCATTTAAAAAGTTGCTCATTGCCACGATGCTCGAACGCACGGAGGGTTTCCAGAGAAACCATACGTGCGCTCGAGAGCGGAGGCGGCGAGTAGCCAGCGGGCCCTTTTTGAATTTTGCGCTCAAGTACTTAGTGAGCGCACTGCAAGCGCAGTGCTTCTGGTTTTTTAGGATCGAATGGATAAAGAGCGCAAGGAGAGCGCGGGGCTTCGGCATTTTGAGCTTGAGCGGCTAGAGAGCACATGGCAGGCGCGATATCCATGGAAGTCAAAATAGACAGTAACGGATGTATATTGATGCAGCACTTCGACAATTCATAACCTGACATTGATGTAATATATATATTGTCACGGAATGTGTCAATCATAAAAATGACCCTAACAATCTTCCCCTTTGGAAATTTCGTGACAAAACTCATAAGAAAATTAAAATAAATATAAGAGAAGTACGGGTTCAGACACCACCGAGATAGAACCCGTATACATGAAAATATACGCCTAGTGAGAAATATAAATGATACAATACGAAAATATAAAAATCTACACTAACACTGCTGTGTTAATATTATGACTGCCGCGTCAATACTATAACTGAGTTACCTGGTCAAATATGATTAGTACCATAAAGGCATAATATAAAATGATAACAATAGAAGTAAGAAAACAATATGCAGTAGTGAAAAGAATAAAAAATAAGTACTATCAAAATCTAAGAAGTACTCCCCCTTACAAAAATAATAAGGCTCCCCCTAATATAAATAATCAGGCTCCGTCTCCCCTAATCTCCCCCTGTCAAAGTGAATCAAGTCTTTCCCTTTTTCTCACGAATGGCTAAGGGATAATGTAGCTCACTTTTATTGACCCATACTTGTCTCACTGAATTCATTTTTTCATTCAATCTTTTTACTTATTCATTTAATATCTGAATGTGATTAATAAGTGTATTCATGTTTAGCTCTGGTCTTGGGTTGTATGAAAAGTGCATGGTGTAGTAGTGAGGACGAATGTGACCAATCTTTCCACAAGCATGACAAGCTGGCGGAGACTTTATGGGTTTGTTTATATCTTTTAGGTTACATGGATTGGCCAAATGATGTGAGTTAAATCTATTATCCACACGTCGAGGCGTTTGCTTAGTGATTTTGGATGTTTTAGCGTTTTGGTGTGGAATTTTCGTGGCGAAAATAAAAATAGTTTTAGGTTTCACACCATTTTAGAAAATATTCTCAGCATATCCCAAACCCTATTTATTTCCACCAATTTTTTCCAACCCAAGCATATGATCTAATTTTGTAGACTAATTTAAGAATTATTTCAAATCTTTTATAGTAATCTCAAGTTCAGATTCTAGAGTTGTGATTTCTTTAGTAAATAAAATTTTCAAATTCTCAATTTCTTAAATTTTAGCATCTAACTAGGATTGTTGAGCTAATTTTTCTTTTTTTAAATCTGTGACCCTACTGTTTAAGGTTCTATTTAATTTCTTTACTTTTAAGTATTCCCTAAACAGTTTGTCATATGCTTTTTGAAGTCCACCAAATTCAGCTTCTGACTCATCTTCAAAATTATCAGATTGATTAAAGTTTTTTGCTAAATTACCACACATTGAGGTTATAAAAGTCATGTACCTGACAGGCCTATCTTCAGAATATTTTTCACCCTCTTCTTCTTCGTCATCACTTAAGGTCATATTAGTTTTAAAGGTTTGATCTTGTTGGAGTTTAAGATTTGGGCATTCAACCCGATAGTGGCTAAATCCTTTACACTTATGGTATTGAACTTCTTGAATATTTTTTGATTTGAAGTCCTTTAAATCACATCGGTCTTTCTTCTCAAATTTACGTGAACGTTTTAAATTTATATCAAATTTATTTGATGAAAATTTATTTTTCTTTAAAAACTTTTTAAAATTATTAACAAATAAGAAAAAATCGTCATCGCTGTACAATTCTTCATCGAAATCCTGGTTTTTCTCTTCCGTACTTGATTTTAGAGCAATTGATTTATTCTTTCTTGACTGTGGTAATGTGTGCTCATAAGTTTGAAGGGACCCTACAAGTTTTTCGATTTTCAATTTGTCTAAATCTTTACTTTCTTCAATTGCAATAACTTTTAGTCTAAATCGTTCAGGCAAAGATCGTAGAACTTTTCTAACAATTCTATTTTTAGGGATTCGTTCTTCTAAATTAAACGTAAAATTTATAATATCATTTAATTGCGCATATAATTCATCAAATGTCTCGTCATCTTTCTTTCGTATTTCTTCGAATCTAGTGGTGAGTATTTATAATTTTAAATTTTTAACCAATTTAGTACCTTCATGAGTAATTTCTAGAATGTCTCATACATCTTTAGAAGTTTCACACATTAAAACCCGTTTAAACTCATCGGGAGATACAACCATAAAAATAGCATGTAACCCCTTACTATTCAAGTTACAAGTATCAAGTTCTTCTTTTGACCACAAAGAAAGGACTTTTATTTCATCACCACTCTTGGGTGGAGTCCACCCAAGTTGGGTACTAACCCATAGACGCTCATCCAGTGATTTTAGAAAGGCTCTCATCCGAACATTCCAATAGGTATACTTGTTCCTATCAAAGAAGGGAGGTACGAAAAGCGATCCACCCGTATACATCTAGAACGAGGTTGTGGATTGAGGTGAGGCTTTGATACCAATTGAAAAAGAACTTTTTGTCGTAAAGTGTACAATCAAGTTTCGACCCCGATAAAAATAGCTGAAGCAGTGAAAATTAAATATTCAATACACGTAAAGAATATTTATTTCTAGAAGTCAATAAAACTAACAAGTATGCAAAATATAAATGAGTATAACAATAATAAAAAAGGTACGATTTTTGATGACGAAGGAAAAATTTGATACCCACGGTAATCGAAAAAATCCCTTTGGGTTTCAACGGCCAGGGAAGCAATGTACTATAAAAATCAACTTACAGATCGGGTAGTAACGACGCGCTAACCTAGCCGACTTACTCCCATTTTGTGATCCTTACCAAAGAACTTCTTGGATTTGCCCGCGGCAATGAAACCAGACACCTTCTGGTTTTCACGTCAATCTTTCCTCTTTAGCCACTTGAATTGCTGAACACGATTGAGTCTCCTTCTTCAACGTACCGACGTCTCCAACGAAGATAGAAGGATGAAAATATTTGAATGGTAAAGAGAAAACGTAGAGAAAACTTATTATAACATGAAACTCAAGGATGTAGCTTTTAGTTTTCTCTAAAGGAGCAAGATCAATGGAGTATGAATAAGATTCTTCTCAAGTGGAGTACGAAATTTATCTGCCAAGAGTCCTAGAGTTTCAAAATTATAAGTCAAGTATTTATAGAGGATTCAAAAATCACATTTAAAAAGTTATCCGTTACTGGCAACGAGCAGCGAGCGGGCCCTTTCTGGATTTTAAGTTCAAGCGCTTGGAGAGTGCACGGTGAGCGCAGTGCTTCTGGTTTTTTGGGGTCGAGCGGGTAGAGAGCGCACGGAGAACGTGGGGCTTCAGAATTTTGGGCTCGAGCGGCTGGAGAGCACATGGCAGGTGCGATATCCATGGAAGTCAAAACAGACGGCAACAGATGTATGTTGATGCAGCACTTCGACAATTTATAACTCGACATTGATGTAATATATATATTGTTACGGAATGTGCTAATCATCAACATGGCCCTAACATAGATCGTTAATTGGACCTAGGGGTCCCAATTTGTGACACTAGGCTGAAGTCCCTGGATAAAGGCTAAAAAGAAATAAGGGTTGCAATTTATACAGTGACGTCAGCTCTATACCCTATATAACAGGTATTATACAATAAAGATAAAGTCCTTATTTTATTCCTTATAAAAAATAGCAGACTTTATGATAATTTTAAATTCATGTTGTACTATATTGGGGGAGGTAGTGAAAGCCCATACATAAAGAATTTTTTATAAGAATAAAAAAGATAGATGGTCATACTTTCACTCAATGCACATAAATAAATGCATAAACCTTGTATCTATCAACATATGAGTAGAAGTCTAAAAAATTAAAAGCTTACCTATAACCTATGATGGGGATGGTTTAGCATCTTTGGCTATGAAAGCATTTGATTTCCTTGACAAATTAGGCTTCCAATTATCTTGCCTCATCATCTTGGGGTATTCCTTGATCATAGGGTTAGGTTGACCCAAATTGAAATGCGCTCCTGATTGCCTCAAGCAGGTCCAACTTCCATGGTACTACCATAATATTCAAAAGTTGCCCTTGGTTGTTGATGCCCTTCTAACTCCCCTTAGACCTTTGTAACCTTCCCAATTCCTTTATCATGGGACTTGGACCTCTAAAAGATTCTCCTCATTGTGAACTTTGGAATACTCTATTAACATTCTTCTTCTTGAAGAATTTAGCACTCTTGATCTCTTGCTCGATAAGTAATGCCTAATTTGACGCTTTTCTATAATTTTTTAAATAAAATAGCACCAGTTGTCTCTTAATAATATCATTCAAGCCTCGTAAAAATTGGAAAGTCCTCTTAGCCTCATTAAGAACCAAATTCTTCATGAATCACACTTGCTTGGTAAAATAATGTATCATACTCAATAGTTGTCTGTGCACCTTATCACAATCTTTAAAATTTTATATTCATTTTTTTCTCTAATGTTCATTAGAAAATATTTGTTATATATAAAATAAAATAAAAGCACCGTGAATATCTCTCACGAGATCTGCTTATTAGCTTGATCTAAAATCTTCTTTGTCATATCCCACTAATGATTAACTTTTTTGTCTATCTTGTAGGTAGCCAATCTCATGTTTCTATCATCCAGACAACTAATGATTTCAATACCATTTTAGTTCGTTGATTCAAGATCTCTGTTAACATTAGGTCAGGCTCCCTTAAGAAAATAGGGACTATTTTGTTGGTAAATCTTTCATAGTCACTTATCTCACATTAGGGTTACTTCTCATTCTACCATGCCGTAGTACGAGTGACTTGTGGGCCATCATTTCAACCATCATTGAAAGAACTCTAAGGAGTTTGTTCTCTTGAGCAATTATCTATCACCATGACATTTGGACATTTTGGTGCCTATCATACCACAATTTATAGAATTTATATTTTCTTAAAGTCAATAAGTGCTCTCCAAATAGAGCTAGATAATATCCTATTATTAGGCTCACCAACTAACCTAAATTTTGATTCTAATTATTCCTAACAAATATAAAATAAGGATTGTTCCTAACCATTAGTTCCCATATGATATCAAAACTTTTGAGTGGAGTGGGCCATTCCATCAAATCTTTGAGAAGAGGCCCAATCTCTTAATGGTCAACCTGGCAATATGTTTCACTTCTATGACTACCTTGCCAATTGTTGCAAACGCGGAGCGAGAACAATAAAGATTGCACAAATAATGTTGTTGCATGGGGATGCAATTCACCAAGCTAGGGAAAACAGAGCTGAAAAAAATCTCTCGTACCACTTGCTCTAACATTATTAATATCATTACCAGGATTATTATTATAATTATTTCAAAGATTAGATCCCAACTCCCAAATCGTAATACTATGTAAAAATTTTACTAGTAACTCCAAGTGATAGGATAAAACATTTGTCTTATGAGACAGTTAGGGTTTCCCTATTTGACTATTGACTTCCTCTACCTAATGAACATAATAATATTTTACTTAAAATTATGCCATCGCAACTCCTTCAACGAATAACAATAACAAAAAAACACAACAAATGTACGGCTCCTTAAACACGTGTGCCGACTTATGCATGCTACAATATATTTAGTCAATTGCTTACAATTGTTTATTTTTAGATTAAAAAAAATCTATATAAAACATCATCTTTCCAAAAATTTGAAAATATTTATATTCCTTATGAACTTTGATGTAAACATGCGGCATAGTTCTATAATGATCTTGGAAATGCAAGGTGTTTCTTTAACAAATTTTGGCATTTTTGTAATTTTGTCGAGGACATAAATAATTGACTTCAAAATATGAAAAATCTAATGAATAAAAGTCAAGCGTTTAGGCCAAACTTTAGAAGGAACATAAATTAGCACATGAATGGAGTATGAAAACATGTATCTCGAATTTTTAGGTAAACATAAAGAATAAAATTAGAAATTTCAATAAAAAAGCGAAATGACAAATTCAAAGCTTACTAGTTTTAATTTAACTTGTAAAGATTTTCCAAGGTTTTTCTTCCAACTCCTCTCCTCTTCTCCTTCTTTATTTTTTTCCCTATCTCTCTATTCTTTGGCTAAAGTTTAGAAAAAATGAGCTAAAGAGCGATAAAAGCCTATTATATATACAGAATAGTATAAATGGACAAGTTATACACTTATCAAGAGTAGAGATTCCATTAACCAGCACATAAGTGCCTTTCATATACACCCTTAGGCACGACGAATTTATAAAAAGCTCGTGTGCTCTCTCTCATGTGTGTATAAGGCAAGGCAAATCTATGGACTATGCATGTGTGCCATCTCAAATGCATATTACTCGCTAACTACAACAGGTTCAACACTTCAGGCCTCATCTTAATTTAAAATTATCTATAATAATCTAGTCAATTATTTCATTCAATATCATTATTCAATATTATTTGGTTGCTTAATTTCATAACCAATTAGATGTCTTATATAT
>JAODPA010057712.1:0-11301 GCA_025585075.1 Nepenthes mirabilis
GACCGATTCTGGGACCTATTCAAGTATTAATTTTTACTATGAATATTTTATTATTATCTAATATTATCCTAATATATTTTTCGGTGTCGGTTCATCTAATTTGAAATCTGAAACTAAACCGGTTTAGTGGCCTTAATTCTAGGACTAGCTAGAAAGCTAGTTGGCAGATTCTAGGGCCTGAAACAACATTCATTCGGAGGTATTTTTTGCCACAATTTTATAGGTCAATAGTTTAACCTTAAAACGTGCTAATTTGGTCATGTTGGGTACTAGTTCAACTGGTTCTCATCCGGTTTGGTTTATTTCTTCAAATTGCCAGATTCAGCATCGAAGATGCTAAATTCGGTTTGGTCTATTTTAGGAGGCCGGTTCAGTACTCACCTCAGGGAGTTTGAGGCGGCCAATTCACTGGTAAATAGTTTAGTCTCAGGAGAATAGACATTGGCTGGGTTGGCTACCGGTTCTGTTGAATTGGGTTAGGTTCAGTCCATTTTTTCCAAACTGCCAATTCAGCATTAGCAGAGATGCTTAAGGATCAATTCTGTTATTACCGATTTTATGGACAATTCTAGACTAGTTTATGGATGATCCAAGGGGTCCTATTATTGATAAGAGATTCATGTTTAAGATTATGTTTGGTTGCTGACCGGTTCAAGTTGATTTACTAGCCAATTCAGGTCATAATTTACAAACAAGGATTCTGCATCAGAATCTCCTAACGCAACTGATTCTGGTTTCTATTTTGGTGGCCAATTAATGTTCGGTTGATGGTCAAATTTTACAGGGTGATACTCCCACATCACCACAAGACACTTAAGTTACTGCAGTTTCTTGTTCAGCCTGTTTGGGGTCCGATTAGTAGGCTACAAATTTAGATATCAGCATAGTTGCTGAAACTGAGTCCATTCCTGATGTTGAAACCGGTTCAGCTCCTTTCCAGGAGCCGTTTGGTTATGATATAGGTAAGATATTAAGCTTGTTGTACACAAAATTCAGGCATGTTTGGAGGCCAATTGGTCACCGAATCATCCAAATTATAGAAGCTGTTCTACCTCTGCATTCTGCCTTTAAGCCTTTAGCAGAGTATAACTTATGCCAACATGATGATATAAGCAAGAATATAACACAAGACAAGTATTAGAATAATAATACTTGAAAGAATGATTAATGAACAGCACCAAGGAAAGAAAGGAATCAAGGACCCTTCCTAAAATATTCAATTACACTCTCTTGCTCCTACTGATTTCTAGTTTGCTCTTCACCTCCTCTCGGTTTTCTCTATTTTTCCTCTATTTCTCTTCTATTTTTTGTCCTTACCTCCCACATTTTTCTTTCATTTTCTTCTCCTCACTGCCTCACACATTCTTATAAAGATTAGAATTGAGTCATTAGCCCATTTAACACCTCATAATCTCCCCTTCTGCTTCACTAGCTAGGCGGCTTAGTCCTTGCTGAATCAACACACCTTTCGGCCTCTAAATGTGTTGGGAAAAGAGGGCGGACTACTTTCCCAATTAAACAAGACAGTAAGAAATGTGAATAAAGAAGAACAACGAACACAAATATTTTACGTAAAAAACCCTTTTCAACTAAGGAAAAAACCACAGGACAATCCGTCCACTGAATATGTTTCACTATAAGAGAGATTTGGGAACAATTTTCCCTATTACACAGTACAGAACAACAAAAAAACTTGAAGAACAGAGCAACAGCAATACACTCACACGATTGCTTACAGTTTCTCCTACCTTCACAATTATCTTTTTCTCTTACTCTTAACTCTCTGTGTATATCTCTCTATATTATAGCAAGTTACAAAACTTACCTTTTTAATATCAGTAACCGCCCATCAAAACTGGGCAATATTCTGTACAGCCAATGACAGAATATGCTCTGTCCAAAAATAACTGCTCCTGTATAACCGTTTGAGATCACGTATCTCCAAATAAATCTGCTAAGCTGGCGTCGTTCTGGATTTACTGGTGGGTGGCCAGCAGTTGGCCATTCGCATTCTCCACAAGACCGGTCAACATTGGTATTGACCGCCAATCCGATCAACATTTTGTTGATCGGCATTCCTTTCCTGAAGGAACCAGTACATTCGTGCTCTGTTCACAAGGACTTCTTCACGGGAGTGATTCCCAACAAACTTTTCCTCACGACCGTAAGGAAGTTAACTTTGTTAGCCCGGCCATCTTGCAGCATATCTCATTCTTTCCTTTCGGTAGAATCTTGTCATCATGTCTGCCCCGTTCTCTTCTGTGGTCACTTTGTCTATTGACAGTAGACCTTCTTCTAGCACCTCTCGCACCCAATGATATCTAGTATCAATGTGCTTTGATCTGGAATGGAAAGAAAAGTTCTTACATAGATGAATGGCACTCTAGTTATCACAAAGTACCACATATCTCTCCTGTTTGATGACTAACTCTTGGACGAACTCCTTCATCCACAGCATCTCCTTGTAGGCCTCTGTGACTGCAATGTATTCGGCTTCATTTGTAGATAGAGTTACACACTTTTGTAGCTTGGACTGCCAATAAATTGCACCGCCCGTAAATTTTACCAAGTAACCCGATGTGGATTTGTGTGTGTCAACATCTCCGGCCATATCCGCGTCTGAGTATCCCACTAACCGCGGTTTGTCACTTCCAAGACACAAGCGCTTTTTGAAAGTACCCTGAATATATCTCATGATCCACTTCATTGCGGACCAGTGCTCCTTTCCTAGATTGGATAGAAACCGGCTAACTGTCCCGACAGCATGAGCTATATCCGGTCTGGTGCATACCATGGCATACATCAGGCTTCTCACAGCTGATGAGTAGGGAACGCCTTTCATGTATTTCTTCTCGTCATCCATAGTCGGACATTCTCGAGTGCTTAGCTTGTAGTGATTTGCCAACGGTGTACTCACGGGTTTTGATTTCTCCATACTGAATCGTTGGAGCACTTTTTCAAGATAGTTCTCTTGAGACAACCACAACTTCCTTGCCTTCCGATCGTGTAGGATTCTGACTCCCAGAATCTGCTTAGCTGATCCAAGGTCCTTCTTGGCAAATGACCGTCCAAGCTGCTCCTTCAGCTTCTTTATCTGGTTTCTGTTGCATCCGATGATCAGCATATCGTCTACGTATAGAAGAAGAACAACAAAATCATCATCCGAGAATTTTTGTACAAATACACAATGGTCACGAGTTGTCCGCCGGTACCCCTGACTGGTCATGACTGACTCGAATTTCTTGTACCATTGCCTAGGAGTTTGTTTTAATCCGTACAGACTTTTCCTTAGTCGGCAGACAAGTTTCTCCTTCCCTTTGACTTTGAACCCTTTCGGTTGTTCAATGTAGATCTCTTTCTCAAGCTCACCATGGAGGAATACAGTTCGGACGTCCATCTGTTCCACCTCTAAGTCCTGGACGGCAGCCAAGCCTAGCACTACCCGGATGGAGGATATTTTAACAACCGAGGAAAAGATCTTATCAAAATCAATCCCCTTTTGTTGACTAAAACCCTTCACCACCAGCCGTGCCTTGTATTTAGGCTTCTTAGTATTCACGTCCTACTTCAAGCGATAGACCCATTTGTTCTTGAGGGCCTTCTTCCCCTCAGGAAGTTTAACCAAGTCGAATGTGTGATTCTCATGAAGGGAGCTCATCTCCTCCTTCATGGCTTCCAGCCATTCCTCTTTGCGGTCGTCCTTCATTACCTCTTCATAGTTCTCGAGCTCTCTGGCATCAGTGAGCATGACGTATTCATTTGTGACAGACGGACGGACGGCCGTCTGTTGCGTGAGGACCGTCTAACAGGGGCATTCCCTGCCGGTTAAGGTATAACTCCATCAATGGTGTCATCTGGAGCCATGACCTCCCCTTCATTGTCCTCAACCGTCTCCTGACCTTGATTCTCTCCTTCCAATGATGACAGACGGACAGCTTTAGCGCTCACTTGGTCTGTTTGCACATCGTCACATCTGGCATCTCTGTCAATATCTTCAATCGTCTTATTCTCAACAAAGGTTACGTCCCTAGACTAGACGAGTTTTCTGGTAGCTGGATCATAGAAGCGGTAGCCCAGTTCATCTTCCCCATAGCCTAGAAAGACGTACTGTATTGTCTTTGGCTTCAACTTTGTCCTTTCATCTCTTGGGACATGCACGAATGCTTTGCATCCGAATACTCACAAATGATCATAAGACGGCTCCTTACCCGTCCATATCTTCTCTGCTACTTCACCCATCAGAGGTTTACTAGGCGACCTGTTGATAATATAGGCCACCGTCCGGAGTGCTTCTGCCCAGAACGAAGCATGAAGCTTTGCTTCAGAGAGCATGCAACGAACTCTTTCTAAGAGCGTACAATTCATCTGTTCTACCACTCCATTTAACTGTGGAGTCTTTGGTGGTGTCTTTTGGTGCCTAATACCATGTGATCGACAGTATGCATCAAAAGGCCCCAAGTATTCGCCGCCGTTGTCACTACGGATGGCATTCAGTTTCTTCCTCGTCTGACGCTCCACAAGAGCATGGAACTACTCAAAGGTACTAAAAACCTGATCCTTGGTCTTCAGTGGATAGACCTACAGCCTTCTTGAACAGTCGTCAATGAAAGAGACAAAATATTGGACTCCACCAAAAGACTTGTCTCTGAATGGTTCACACACATCTATGTGAACAAGTTTTAGAAGCCCACCTTTGGTACGGATGATTCTCCATGGAATGAAGCTCTCCTTTGCTTTCTAGCCAAACAATGAGGACACAATTTTTGTCCTTCCTCCTTTGCTCCAGTTATTAAGCCTTTCCTGACTAGGCAGGATAGCCCTTTATCACTCATGTGGCCTAACCTTCTGTGCCACAGGTCCATTATTTCAGTGCTGGTTGTGGCGTTTACATCTCCAGCCACTGTACATGCCTTCATCACATATAGGCTGGAGGCCTTCTTACCTCTTGCTACAATAAGAGACTCTCTTGTTAACTTCCACTCACCTTCACAGAAGGTGTTACAATAACCTTCATCATCCAGGCGACCGGCTGAGATGACATTCAGTCGGATGTCAGGGACATGACGCACATCCTTCAGCATAAGCTTCGTCCCGTTATTTGTGACCAGAACGACATCTCCTCTTCCTACAACGGGAGATGTTCCTTCATTCCCGATCCTTATTACTCCAAAGTCTCCTGGAGTATAAGAAGTGAATAACTGCCTTCTGAACGTGACGTGCAAAGTGGCACCGGAGTCAACTATCCAGCCAGACTCATCGTCCGTCACGTTTGTCACGTCTCCTTCACTTGTCAGCAGGAGGCCGCCTGCTGTGACTACAGAGACGAAGGACTTCTCTTCTGCTCGTCCACTGTCACCTTTCTCTTTTTTCACATTTTTTCGCTTCCATTTGAAGCAATGCTTTTTAATGTGGCCCTTCTTGCCACAGTGGTGATACTCAAGGTTTTAATACCTTGATCTTGACTTGCTACGGGCTTTATCTCCTTACTTTTGACCACGGCCTCTACTTCTTCCCCTTGATTCAGTCACAAGTACTTCAGACGTCGGGGTCCCTTGTGATTTTCTTGACTCGTTCATGAGTAGAGAAGCAATAACCTCATCCAACTTTAATGTATCCTTACCGAACAACAATGTTGTAACAATATGGTCAAAAGAAACCGGCAGGGAGGCCAGCAGGACCAACGCCTTGTCCTCCTCCTTGATTTCTTCATCAAGGGCGGACATCTACGTCAGTATCCGGTTGAACTTGTCCAAGTGCTTCTCAAAACTTCCTCCCTCCGACAATCGTAGGCCATAAAATTGCTTTTTAATATGAAGTCGCGTCGTCAAGGATTTAGACTTGTAACGGCTCTCTAACTTCTCCCATACCTCCGCCGGATCAGTTATGTCAAGGACTTTTTGGAGAATATTGTCTGCCAAGCACAACTTGATGGTACAGTTTGCAAAATCTCTCTTATCTTGTCATTCATCATCAGTCAGATTTACAAGCTTGTCGTCCTTCTTCTTCAACACCTTCACTGTCCCTTCTCTTGTTAGAATATTTTTTACCCTCTCTTACTAGAGAATGAAGTTGCCCTACCCGTTGAACTGCTCAACGCTGAACGACAGATTCTTTGACGACGAGGATGCCATCAAGACGGAGTATGTAACCTGTCTCTGATACCACTTGTTGAGAAAAGATGGTGGACTACTTTCCCGATTAAACAAGACAGTAAAAAATGTGAATAAAGAAGAACAATGAACACAAATATTTTACGTGAAAAACCCTTTTCAACTAAGGGAAAAACCACGGGACAATCCGTCCACTGAATGTGTTTCACTATAAGAGAGATTTGGGAATAATTTTCCCTATTACACAGTAGAGAACAAAAAAAACTTGAAGAATAGAGCAACAGCAATACACTCACACGATTGCTTATAGTTTCTCCTACCTTCACAATTCTCTTTTTCTCTTACTCTTAACTCTCTGTGTATATCTCTCTATATTATAGCAAGTTACAAAACTTGCCTTTTTAATATCAGTAACCGTCCATCAAAATTGGGCAATATTCTGTACGGCCAATGACAGAATATGCTCTGTCCAAAAATAACTGCTCATAAATAACCGTCTAAAATCACATATCTCCAAACAAATCTGCTGAGCTGGCGTCGTTTTGGATTTCCTGGTGGGTGGCCAGCAGTTGGCCGTTCGCATTCTCCACAAGACCGGTCAACATTGGTATTGATCGCCAATTCGGTCAACATTTTGTTGACCATCCAGCCGGTCAACATTGTTGACCGACATTCCTTTCCTGAAGGAACCAACACATTCGTGCTCTGTTCACAAGGACTTCTTCACGGGAGTGATTCCCAACAAAATATACTTCCTTGTGTTGCTCATCTATTGGTTGAATTTAGCTGATGTTGTGCTGCCTGTGTCACCCCTTTTCCCCCATGAATGTCGGTTGTGCTGGGGTCAAAATTGGTTGTAGCTGCTGACTTCTTCAGCAGCTTGCAGTCGGCTCTATTTCAATAGCTCCCAGTTGCTTCCTTCTATTTTCCTTTCACTTATTTGGCTAAGTGGATGAGTTGTCATGCTATTGAGGAGGCTTCTAAGCTGGTTACCAATTTATCTTCCACTTACACAGCTGCCCATGCCCTCCAATATCTTCCACTGAATTTTATGTTGCCCCTTCTCTTGCTGATTTATTGCTGCCCAGTTCCTTCCTTAATATGCATGGTTGCTGCTGCCTGAAGTGCTGAGGTATGCAACCATAAGCTGCTTCCTTATCTCCCCGAAATTTGCTAAGTGTTGGTGCTATGCTAACCAGTTGTGTCTTGGTTGGAAAAGTCCCAAATTTCTGGTGTTGGTGGCTGTGTGGACCTACTTCAACTACTCGCCGTAGTTTGGTTAAAATATGCAGCTATAAGCTGCTTCTTAAGTCCCCACATTTTGCTAAATGTTGGTGCCTCACCACCCGTGTGATACATGGTGGAAAAAGTCCTCAATTAATGTTGTTGCTGCTGCCAGTTACTCATGTTGATGCCATACCTAAATCTTGCTGATGCCGTGCCCCTTTATGCTGAATTTTTGCCGCCCTCTTGCTGCAAATTTTTAGCAGTATTGTTGCTCAAGTTGTGCTGGGGTTGGAGGGATTTTGATTTTTGGTTTATGGGGCCTGCTGCTGTGGAGAATTGGGGCTAGCAAATCAGATTTTTTGATTCCATCTTGGCTGCATTTTGGCTACCTTCATGGCTGAATTTTAGTCACATTGTCACTCGGGTCCTTTCTCCGCAATCGGGTTTTAATTTGGTTGCTAATCCATTAATTTCGGTGGCTAGCTATCCTCCAATCCTTTGCAATTAATTCTGTTACCATTCGGGTCCCTTAACTGGTCCGTTGGATTTAATTTGCCTCATAACGGCATCTCGAGAGAATTTCGGACAACCGTTTTTTGTGTCGAAAAAAATGATCATGCTAGAATTAATCTGCTAATTTTATTCCATAATAATTCAAAGTGAAATGCCAATGAATATAGATAAAGAAAATATGAAAAAAAAAGAGGTAATTATGTATATAGCAATGATATCATTGAACGCCTCACAATCCCACTCTCCTTAGAAAAATTTTGTCCTCGAAATTTAAGAAATTTACATATCTCAAGAAAACAAATGAGGGTGTTTATTACGGATTTCTTCTTCCTGCTCCCATGTGGCTTCTTCTATAGAGTGAATACGCCACAGGACTTTTACTAAGAGAATGGTCTTCATCCGGAGTACTTAATTCTTCTGATCTAAAATCTACACCAATTCTTCAACATACGACAAGTCCTCTTCAATTGCCAGAGGCTTGTAGGCAATAATATGAGTTGGGTTGTACACATATTTTCGGAGAATCGATATATAGAATACATTGTGCACTTTTGAAAGATTAGATGGCAATGTCAAACGGTAAGCCACTTCCCCGACTTTCTCTAAGATCTCAAAAGGATCGATGAATTTTGGTTTTAGCTTGCCTTTTTGTCCAAATCGAATCGTCCCGTTCGATGGTGATACCTCTAAAAAGACATAATCACCAACGACAAGGTGTAAATTTGATCTCTTTCGATTTGCATAACTCTTTTGTCTACTTTGAGCCGTTTGCAACTTTTCATGGATCATTCTTATTTTATAGACGCTTCTCAGATAATTTTTAGGCCAAAAAGTCATCTATCACCGATGTCTTCCCAATGAATACAATATTGACATTTTCTCCCATATAAGGCTTCAAACGGTGTCATTTTAATACTTACTTGATCACTGTTATTATATACAAAAATTGTCAAAGCCAGATGATCATCTCAATTACCCTTCATCTCAAGCACCATAGTCGTAAACATATTTTTCAGAATTTGAATTGTACATTCCGACTATCCATCCGTTTGGGGATGATATGCCGTATTGAACTTGAGATTCGTTTCTAGTTTTCGATGTAAACTCTTCCAAAACTTAGAAACGAATCTGGGGTCTCGGTCGGACACAATTGGCATTGGCACTCCGTGAAGTCTAACAATCTCATTGATATATAATTGTGCCAACAGATCGCGGGAGTTTGTCATTTGAATTGCGAAGAAATGAGCTGATTTGATTAGTCAATCAATAATAACCCAAATAGTATCATGATTTCTGGGGATTCTTGGCAGTCCTGACACAAAATCTATCATTATCTCCTCCCATTTTCAACTAGGAATTGATAGTGGTTGTAGCAAGCCAGAGGTCTTTTTCTGCTCATCTTTTATCTGCTGACATATGAGACATCTACCCACAAAAGCCACGATCTCATTTTTCATATTTCTCCACAAAAACATCTTCTTCAAGTCCTAATACATTTTGTTGATTCTGGGTAAGTGACATACCTGGAGCAATAAGCCTCTTTCAAGATTTCTTCTTTTAGCTTCATAATGTCAGGTACACACATTCGATCGCGAAATCTTAGGACTCCATCAGTGCGAATGTTAAAATCAGCTCTAGAGTCTTTATTCAAATCTCCAGTAATACTCATCAGAAATGGATCATTTGCTTGCTTCTCCTTTATCTTCTTTAGTATCTCAGGTTGAATCTAAAAGTATGCCAATATCATTCGGTTGCCTTTCACATACCGCTAGATGTTGCATTGCTTCATACTATCTAACATCTCCATCTCCTTTATTTGTAGTCTTGCCAAGAGACTCGTGTGGTGACTGAGAGAATCCGCTATGACGTTAGCTTTTCTAGGTTGATATTGGATTTTGTAATTATAATCCCTTTAGAAAGTTGATCTACCTCCAATGTCTCATGTTCAACTCCTTCTGGGAGATTAAGTATTTGAGACTTTTATGATCAGAGTATACTAGAAATTTCTTCTCATACAGATAATGCTACCAGATCTTTAAAGCAAAACAATAGCAGCTAATTCCAAATCATGGGTCAGATAATTCTTTTCAAACACTTTCAGCTGCCCTAATTCATAGGCAATGACTTTCTCGTGTTGCATAAGAACACAGCCCAGCCCAGTCTTGGGGGCATCATAATAAACTAAGAATCCATCTGTTCCTTTCAGAATTGTCAAAATTAGAGCACATGTTAACTGCTTCTTTAGTTCTTGGAAGCTCTGCTTACATTCTTCTGTTCATTCAAACTTAACCTCCTTCTTTGTCAGTCGAGTAAGGAGTATAGCAATTCTAGAGAAATTTTCTACGAATTGACGATAGAACCCTACCATGCCCAAGAAACTTTAAACTTTAGTTACCATTGTAGGTCAGCTTGAACCAGTAACTGCTTTAATCTTCTTCGGGTCGACTGCAATACCACTTTGGGTAATAACATTGCCCAGACACGTCACTTCTTCGAGCCAAAACTCACACCTTTTCAATTTAGCATATAGCCTTTTTCTCCCAAAGAGTTTGGAGCATGATTCTCAGATGCGTCTCATACTCCTCATAACTTTTAGAATAGATTAAAATATTGTCAATGAATACAATCACAAACTTATCCAAGTATGACTGAAATACCCAATTTATCAAGTCCATAAAAACTGCTGAAGTATTGGTCAATCTGAATGGCGTGACCAAAAACTCATAGTGGTCGTACCTTATTCAAAAAGTAGTCTTTGACACGTTCTTCTGTTTGATCCTCAATTGATGATATCCATAACGTAGATCAATTTTAGAGAATACCTGGGTCCCTCGTAGCTAATCAAATAAATAATCAATCCGTGACAACAGATATTTATTTTTGATCGTGATCTTATTTAGCTCATGATAATCGATGCATAATCGTAAGGTCTCATTTTTCTTCTTTACAAATAATACCGGTATGCCCCAAGGAGACACACTAGATCTAATGAAGCCCTTATCCAGTAGTTCTTGTAATTGCTGCTTTATTTCTTTTAACTCAGTAGGTGCCATTCTGTATGGTGCCTTTGAGATTAGACTTAATTCTGATACAAGCTCGATTTCAAATTCTATCTCCCGATGTGGTGGTAAGCCAGGAAAATCTTCGAGAAATACATCTTTGAATTCACAAATTATCGGTATATCCTTAATCGGCATATTATGATCTTCAGTAATACTAGCATAAGCTAGATAAGCTTAACATTCGCTTTGAATCAAATGTCGAGCGTGTAGAGCAGAAATAAATACGGATATCTCCTTCCGCCTGATTCCTTGACGGTACGTTTGATTGCTGGAATGGAATAATGTGGAATAGAATAGTTATTCTAGAGAATAGAATATGATGAAAATATAGTTAAAATTATTATTTTCATATTTGGTTATTAGAATAGAATAAGGTAGGAATTAATATT
>JAODPA010057723.1:0-11301 GCA_025585075.1 Nepenthes mirabilis
GAAATATGGTATAGAAAAAAAATAAGATGACCAAAATGACACTAAGGGAATGCATCTCGAAGACCCGAATTAATATGCAAATTAAGGAGCCGCCTTATCATGCTTAACGACTTGAATAGAAACAGGTCCAATTTTCATCACTTTAAATCTAGATCTTGTGTACTACAATAGATCAAATAAGAGGTAAGAGAAATATAGAACTCACTTTTTGATATATTTTTTAATACTCAAATTAAAAATTTTTCAATTCGAATGTGAAAAATATTAGAAAATGAGTGTCAGAATGTAGAATGGTTGGAGATGAGTGTTTGTACAAAGAGCAATACTCCTTTTAGTACACTCGATTGGTGGAGTATCTTTCATATTTGTACACTTGTATGGATGAGTGTCTTTGGTGTTTATGCACTCGAATGGATTAGTGTATGACTTGCTCTCATTTTTGTTGTCATTGTCTCCCTTCATCCCCTTCTCTATGGGTGAAAAGGTCTATTTACAATGAAAGGCGTCGTTTGGTTGGTAGGCGCTTAGAATTAATGCGTGAGTATGGTGCCTCTTCAATGGTGAGGGGTTTGCTTGTAAGTGTAACGGTCACCTCATTTCAATGGCAAGACTATCTGGGTTCTACTTATTGGATCAACACAGCTACCATCTGAAACAACTTATTAAACAGTCAATTATGATCTTTTAATTCCTAGCTATTATGGTTATGTCCCTTGGCTCATGCATTGCGTCGTTTGCCTGATAGGCTCTGTAGTGTCTCCTATTGGGCCACCATTACTTGGACCTCTTATCTACTTGTATGTTGGGCCAATCTGTGCCTAGCCATATCTATCACTAACCCCCATACTAGGTGGTTTAAATTTTAACTCCCAATACATCATTGATGGGATACCACCTACAAATTCTTCAATGCACATTTCTTCCCTAAATATTCTTTCGATTTAGGGTCTTACTTGATAGGATTTTTTCCTTTGCTATAAACAATAATATTCGTTATGTTATTGAGTTGAATGCCCAATATTCACTCCTCTTAACTATAAATTGAAAAGCTCCCTTTGCTATGCATAATAAGGCATCATTTGTCTTACCCAGTGGCATGACTATCCTAAGCCAGTATAGAGCCTTCATTGTGACAAGCCGGAGTTGGTGGGAGCTCTCTTCTAGTCTATTAAGTCAAGATCCGAGGATATTCTTGATGGTTTTTTCGGTTACCCTCTTTTATATGGGAAACTGCCTTAGTTTTTCTCTTTTACGCTCATGTCAAAGCCAAGCCTTTATCGTTGTGGTAAGGTCCCAATTTTAGCGGATTTTTTTGTGGTCGCGTCCCCAACGAAACCGTTAAAGTTCCTGGGGAGAGGGTTTTCTTTTTTGCATTTGTCCCAAGGCTAGGCATGCATTTTGTAGCAGCACCCTTTCCTCACTAACCCTCATGGAAGTGATCAAGATAGTTATTGCCGATATGAGTGGACATCTTTCTTTTCATTCTCTTCATTCTCATGGTTCCTTTAGCACAATTCGTGTCCGAGTATTTAGAAAGAAAAAAATATTTTTTATTCATGTCACTGTTCTATCTCTTCTTTATTTTCTTCTAGATTATACTTTTATTACTGTAAACTTATACGTTGTGAAAGGAATTAATGAATAGAACTAGCACATGTTATTCTTTTTTTTTTGTATGGCTCCAATATTTTTGTATTCTCTGAATGTTGAAACGCTTAAATACTATTCTTACTGTTTAATTTTTGACAATCTGACAACTCAAACTTCTAACAACTCAATTTTCTTACAATTTAACATATAATAACTTACTTCGAATGCTATGTTTTGCGCATTCATAAATTAATCGAATCGACTTTAATTAGAATGACGTCAAAGTCGTCCGTTGCCAGTCCATCGCCTTGAGAAATGATATGTCAGGGTATCATAACTTGTGCAATGTTGTAGATGCGCTGATCTGGGTGTCAGAGTCGTCAGCTAACAGTCTGCTACGTGGGGAGGCACTGCATCAAACCATCATTATTGGTGCAGTGAAATAGATGTGACATAGCACCCTTCGATGTGGGAGCATCAACTATTATGGGATAAGGAGAATAATTCAAATTTAATAAAGGGTTGGAATGACCGATATTTTTATATTATGATCCCTACCAGCTAGGGTCTCTCCAACAAATGGGGTAAGGTGAATTCCACCTACTCTAGAAAGCTTTGAGAGAGTGAGTCTCATACGTCCCAACCCTTGATAGAGCTTATTGAGAAGAATACTATCTCACTACGAAGGACAAGTACTTTTTTTGACTCGATAGGCACTCGTTGATGTTGATTGGGAAGTGAGAATGGAACGAGAGGCTGCTGACATCATACCTTTTCATCAGCCCAAGAGAAAACCGAGAGAGCTTTTCTTCCAGGGTTCTCCTGAAAGGGTGACCAGCGGGGTGATTCCTTCTCATCTTCCTCGAATGACTACGATAGGGTCGTCGATGAGACTTACAATGAGATGACCATATTGTAAATCGGTGAGTCATCATGAAGGCCAGCTTCTATTCATTCTTCACCGAGTCACCAAGTTTTTGAAGAGATGCTCGAATTCATTGAGGGTGGTGAGACTTCATTACCTACTACTTCAAGAATAAATGACCCTGTTGCTAGCGGATCGAATGAATTCATCAATGCTCCACTTGTAGCCGAGTAGGGGGTCCCAACTTTGATTAATCTATCGCCCGATGAACTTGTTACCACACCTCCTATTGCCTTTGCTAGGTGGTCCGTTAATAATGATCAGGTGGCAAAAGAGTTTGATAATAATCTAGAGGCCACGGATGTGGTGGAGGTTCCTCGCATTGATACTTCAACATTTGTTTACTCAGAGGATTCAGACATTTTTTCTCCTCCTACTAGGTTTGAGGTCCCCCTCTAGCATCACATTTTGCCTATTTTGTGTTGGAGGACTTCATCCATCTCCGGGTACAAAACCTCTCCCGATCCATCTGTTCAAGAGAGGCCATTTTCCATTGAGGTATGGCTTGTGGATCCCTTCGTCTTCAAGTATTCCTTTTGTCACTGTTACTTGCAACTAACCATTTTGCTTTTTTTGGCAGTAGCAAGAACTAGTTCGTTTGATTGCAAATGTGTTGTACCAACGAGATGTTTAGATTTTTTGTCTATCTCAAACATTCGTTGATCCTGCTATACTCATGGAGATGGAGATCCGGGTTGATGTTACCATTGTCGATGCCTGACAAAGTCAAAATCGGGCCGCTTTCCTAGACTGAGTTATTTGAGTGTTGGCAAGATCTCAAGAACTATCAGATGAAAAATCTTTAGCCCTGAATCGGATCGCCTCACTCAATGACAAGCTCCAAAAGGCCGAGTAGTAATTTGCCAATCATTAAAACAAGTATGCTTGACTCGAAGGAGAGTTAAGGATACGTCTCTATCCAAAAGAGGTCAGACCTACTTTGGATGATAAATTTCAAGACGGATTCTATCATTGTAAGTGGATCATGTCCTTAGTCACTCCCAACTTTCCTCTTGAATACCTTGACTTGAGAAATTCCAAAGCTTCTCATCATTTAGATGTTAAGGACTTCTTAGAGCCAGTTGGGGATCCATCACCACAATTTTTAGGGACTCCCAACCTTAAGATAGTCATGATGTTTGAGCGTAGGCAGATGGTAGTATCATAGTACCTTTTTTTTGAAAGCTTTGAGTCTCCTTGTTAAAATGTTTGTCCATTAATAAATCAACTAGCTTTTTCAGGTTATTATCGCTGATGCTTTTTTTATGTTGAATCATTTGCTCAACATATTTTTTATTTACTGACTAAGCGTGGTTACTATTGTCACTAAGTCTGGTCGAATCAAATCCTAGTCCGTTAGCCGTATTTGTTTGGTAGGGCTCATTTTTGTGGGAGGATATCGTAGCACTCTTTTTTTGTTCAATGGCACTCTTTCCTATGAGAGGACATCATAGCACTTTAGCCAAAATAGACCCTTGCTTGCCGACTAGGCATTGTTGCCATTGTCGTCGAGTTTTGTCGAAGCTTAGTCTACTGTCCTTATTTGAATGTTGGTACTCAATCTTGTGAGAGGATAGCTTCACACCAATGCATCAAGCCCTAATCCATCAACCATCTTTGACTGATGGTACTCTTTTCTATGAGAGGATATCGTGGCATGTATTCTGAAAAATTTTCCTAAGTTTTCTTTTATTTTGACCTCTTTAGGAGGGGTTAGACTTTCGTTTGCAAGCCCCCAAGTCTTTTTATGATAGCTTGTATCCGACCTCATTTGACAGCTCGGTTGTTTTAGCTAAGGTTTTGACCATACTTTTAGCAAGTTGATTTATCAGGTGATAGTTTCACCTGATTTAGGGTCAATCCTGGTCATTTGTATTCTTGCAATAACATGCAAACACACAGATAGATTTTTATGTAATAAATGACATCAATATTATTAATATCAACATGAATACATTATACAAGCATTCCATATGCCATGTATAGAACTCAACTTTATCTAGTAGAGATTTATTAATAATGTTTTTTGAAGTAGATAGCATTTCATATCTTCTGGACGTTTTGAATACGTAGTTTATATGTACCGTTCTAAAAAATTACTGAGACTAGAAGTGGTCTCTCCCAACTAGAGGATAGTTTATTCATGTCGACGATCTTGCCTGTAACATATATGCTCCTTAGAACTAGGTCCTCTACTTCAAATTGGCGACATTTCACATTTTTATTATAGTATCGAGTGACTCGTTACCTGTAAACCACTATCCGTAGCCTTGTTGCATTTCAGGCTTCCTTGAGCAAGTCAAGATGCTCACTTAGAAGCTAGAAATTGCTGTGTGGGTTGTAACTTTTTACCCAGAGATTGGATAGCCCAATCTCTACCAGAATGACCGACTCTATCCCACAACACAAGTTGGACAATGTTTCTTGTGTTGGTTCCCTGGGGTTCATCCGGTATAACTACAACACGAAGGGTAGCTCATACACCTAGGAGCCCCCTGCGTCTTCTAGCTTCGTTTTTAACTCATGTAGTAAGGTTCAATTTGTCACTTTCACTTTCCCGTTTGTTTGCAAATAGGCGACAAAAGTATGAACCAACTTCATTTCCAAACTCATATAGTATTTGATAAATCTCTTGTGAGTGAATTGGGCTACGTTGTCGATCACTATGAACTTAAAAATTTTAAACCTGCAGATAATACTCTGTCAAATGAACTTGGTGGTGTTCTACGCAATTATCCTTACCAATGAGGAAGCTTCCACCCATTTTGTGAAGTAATCTATGGCAACTATAATGAGCTTTTCTTGTTCAAATGTAATGGGTAATGGGTCTAGTAAATTGATTCCCCACTAGACAAATGGCCAAGGTAACTATAAAGTCTAGAGTTTTGTGTGTGGCCGATGAGGAATAATATCGTAAATTTGATAATTTTTATATTTCTTGACAAACTCCATAGCATCTCTCTTTATTGTGGGTTAGTAGTATTCCTACCATATGACTTTGAGTGCCAGGTTCTTGACCCCTACATGTGACCGATAAATTTTGAGATTTACTTTACTCAGTGTGTAGTCACTTTCAGTTGGTGTCAAACATCACATGTAGGGAATGGAGTACCTCCTTCAGTACAATTTTTCGTCCATGAGGGTGTACTAGCCGTTATCCTTTTTATGCATCTGGCTACCTTCGAGTTTTCTGGTAGAAGGCCTTCATAAAGGTACCTTCTGTATAGAGTTATCAAAGTATCGCCTTCTGAGATCTAAAGTATCTCTTATTTTGGGACTTCTACGCGTGGAATCATGAGGATTTTCCGCATCTCTCTAGCGTATTACTTAAAGTTTCCAATTGCTACTACTTTCGCTAGCTATTCCACTTTCCAATTGTCTTACCCTGAGATTGGGCAAATTTTCACCTTATCAAATGACTCAATAAGACCCTTTAAGATAGCAAGATATTTTGCAAATTATAGACTAGATGACTCAAAACGTCCGATAATTTAGTTGACGACCAGCTCCGAGTCATTATAAACAACAATCTTCCAACCGAGCATTCTTTCGTCAGTCTGATCCCAACCAATAACGTTTCGTATTCAACGACATTGTTGGTGGCTGAAAATCTGAGTGTTATCCAGTATTTTATGTCTGACCCATCTGGAATTCTCAAGACCACGTCAGATCCATTTCCTGATTAGAAAGATGACCCGTCCACGTGTAAGATCTAAGTTGGAGCCTTTTCTTGTTCACAGGGGTCTTTATACTTCTTAAGATCACTTGGAATCGGGGTTGTCATTTTAACTATGAAATCCACAAGGGTTTAACCTTTTATGGTCAGTCGTACTCAAAATTCTACGTTAAACTCGTTCAATTTGATAGTCCATTTAATTAATCGTTCGAATGCATCGAGTTTCTATAGGATCCCCTTTAATGGTTGATCAATTAAGATGATGATCATATGAGCTTGGAAGTACGGTTAAAGCTTTCTTGCAGAGTGTACCAACGCTCGCTTGGCATGTGAGTAATGAGTTTTGGTATCTATTAGAATTTTACCAACGTAGCAGACCAATCATTGTACCTCACACTCTTGCCTGACCAGGACCGAGCTTAGTGTCGTGTTGGATATCACCAGATAGAAGTATAATTTCTCACCTTCTTTCAGAGAAGATAAGAGAGGAGGATTGTCAAGGTACTCATTTAGTTCTTGGAATGTAGCCTGATAGTCTTTTGTCCGTTGGAATCCCTTTGTTTTAGTTTCTCTCAGTGCTTTAAAGAATTGAGGATATTTCTTTGCAGATTTTATCATAAATCGGGAGAATGTTGTAAGTCTCCCAATTAACCTATGGTCTTCTCTTTTCTTGGGGTTTGCCCTAATTTTCCTGTGAGACATAATAAACCCAAAGAACTTTTCAAAAATTACTTTGAACGTGTACTTTGTTGGATTTAATTTCATTTGGTGCGCTCGGAATACCTCAAAAATTTTACCTAGGTCACGATATGGCTGTCGGTTATTATACTTTTGACAATCATGTCATCCGCATATACCTCTATATTCCTTCCGATTTATACCTCAAACATTTTATTCACTAGATTCTGGTATGTCGCTCCAGCTTTCCTCAAACCGAAGGATATAATCTTGTAACAATATGTCTCCCAGTCGGTTATGAAGGAGGTGAGTTCTTCATCCTCATAAATCATCCGAATATGGTGGTAGCTTGAATAGGCATCCATAAAGTTTAACAGCTTATACCCAAATGTCGAATCTAATAGCAAATTTATTCTCAGTAATAAAAAACTGCCATTTGGACATACTTTATTCACATCAGTAAAATCGACGTACATCCACCATTTTTCATTACTTTTCTTGACAAGTACTGCATTCGACAGTCAGTCTGAGTATTGGATTTTCCTTATAAAGCCTACGTCAAGAAGCATTTTGACTTCCTCTCTCTTGGCAATCAATTTCTCGATCGAGTGGTTTCTCTACTTCTACCTGACCAGTTTATACCCGAGATCAATGTCCAACTTATGGACCATCACCTCTGTTGGAATTCCTAGCATATCCATGAGTGTCCATGCAAACATATTTGAGTTTTATCGAAAAAAGCCATCATCTGTTTACGCATTTGACCTGATAGAAAGCCTCCAATCTGGAAGCATTTCTTAGGCTCATTCAGATCTAGCAGAATTTATTCAATTAACTCCCTAAACTATCCTTATTATAGAGTTGTCTCATCTCAAAAGTTGAATTTCTCAATTAACTGATTCGAAATTACCTGATTGACTTATGACAGGTAGCATGTTCGAACGGTGACTTGGTTGCATAGGACCTGTTCAACTCCACAAGCTATTATAAATTTTATCTTCAAATGAGGGATCGACATTACTACTCTAAATGTAATCAAGCAGGGTCGTCCCAATATCGCGTTGTAGATTGAAGGTAAGTCCACTATTAGAAACATGAGTATTCATGACGCTAACTTTGGATACGTTCCTAATGTGACCTCTAATTGAATGGTTGCCTAGACTGGCACGGGTTCATTGTCCAATTTGTATAAGAGTCCCTCGATCAGTCTTATTTAACCTTTTTCAATTGAAACTTAAAGTAGACATCAGGGTACAATAAATTTCTCAAACTTCAATTATAAATAAATACTTGTTTTAATTAATAATCAAGAGAATCATCTGAATTGGGTGCGGATATAACAAGAGGATCAGAATGAAAAGTTATTACATTAGTCATATCGTCGTTACTAAAATTAATAACCTTATCCCTTACTCATAGCCTCTCTTGCTACTAGAAGTCTTCTCAGGATAGTCCGAAACTTTATTTCTATGTGATCTCATTAATACCATATTCATTATTCTGGCCGCTACCCGATTGCAAGATTGCTCTTGCTACCCTGACAATGTTGGCACTCCTAGAGGCCTGATCAGGTCTCTTAAATACTTGTTGAGGTACCCTTATGGATAAGAGCCTCAATCTCTTTCTACAGAGTCTGACAGTCCTTGATGTTATAATCTAAGGGTCAATGGTAGAAGTAGTACTTGGACTGTTTTCCTCCTTTCGGGTTCTCAATCGGTTTGGGCCACTTTAGAAACTTCTCATTTCAACTCTATATTAGAAAGTTTGTCCGAGTGTCATTCAAAGGAGTTAGGTTTAAGGGCCTGTATCCCCTTCTGACGCTCGATTCCATCCTCGGTTGCTTCTTGGGATCTCAAGTGGTGAAATCATCTCCCTTCTCCTCTTTGCGCCTATCAATCCCTAGTGGTGGTCAATGCACTCCGCCTCTTCGCTTCATTAGCCTCTTCCATAGCGATAGATGCATAGGTGATGGTCTCTGCCTCAAGAAAGGTATTGGGCTCTTGATGGACCAAATATTTAAAGAATTCTCTCGACTACATAGTGGCCATGACGGAATTCAATTTCACCTCGTCGATTATTTTCAATATCTTTTGGGCCTCAACGTTGAACTGGGCTAAGAAGCATTTCAAACTCTTATTTGGCCCTTGTTGGATGTGAATAATGTGCTATGACTTCTTTTTTCCCTTCAGCTGGATGCGAATTGCGATAGGAAGTCATCGGCCAGCTCTGAGATTGTTCAAATCGAATTCGATTATAACTGGTAAAATCAAATTCAGGCATCTCCCTTAAGGGTCAACAAAAAGTAGAGATGCGAGGCCAAATCATTTAGGCTCTTGAATCCTAGTAAGGTACAGAAATGATCCAAATAGTCTATGAGATCAGAACTTCTATTATAGGGCTCTAAGGTCGGCATTTTAAACTTGTGAGAGAGTTGATACATATTGATCTCCCTCATAAATAGTGACCTATCTAGGTCGGCCGAATGTCTGTCCGTACTTCCTTGAAATAATTGCCGTTTAATCTTTTTGATTCTCTCCTCCATTTGGGAGATGGACATAACTCTTCTTGCATTGAGGAATGTCCTCAACTCTGAATAGTTTAATGAGATATGTTGGATCTGTCGGCTATGGACTTTCCTCGGAAGAGTGCTACATGAAGCCTTGTCTCAAGTCGAAGATTTTTTTACATCTCGGGAACAGTGCAAATTCCTTCTCTCTGGGCTTTCATCCCGTGCTCTAATATTTAATTGGCCAATCTACCGAGTTTGGGCCCTGTCACTCGGAGTTTCTTTAGCCTCAAGGTCATCAAGTCATAGAATCACCTCCTTAGTTGACTGCTTTTTTCTCTAATTCCTTATTCTGGTTGTAGAAGTTTGGGAGTTAGAAAATGGAGTCCTCAATAAGTGTTCCAATTTATTGTAAATGGTCCAAAGGACCTGAGTCATCAGCGCCTCCACATTTACATTGGTGGTTAGACAATTATTTCCATGGTTACTCTCTATTGGATCGTTGCCATAATAAATGACATTTTTGAGTGGTGCACTTGTTTGGATCCTAGTGTTGGCCATGTTCTCTTTTTGATTTGGTGGCTTGATTGTCATTTTTCCACAGATGTGTCAATGATACTTCTCGATAACCTAGATTAATGTACAAATTAGAAAACCACCTTTTTTTTTTTTTGGTAAGCAAGTATTTTAGATTTATGGGAGAAAAAATAACAAATTTGGATGTTTTATCACCAAGTTTTTTGACTTGGGTGTAAAACATCGCCGGTTGGGGCATACCCCGAGCAACTAGTACATCCAAAAATACAAAACAACCTCTAGGAGGCCAACGTTCTACATCATCTATAAAAATTGAAAAATATTACATCACAACATAAATGGAGAGAGCCGCTTCCACCCCCGTAAACACGTTGCACTTCGGCATAGGTGCACACTGATATGAGGCACTCCGGCCAAAATCACTCTGGAAAACTATACTCCGCATACTGCATTCCACTCCGGACTATGCAGCTCCGTCCCCAACACTCCGTCCTGCAACAGTGGATCCCAGGCAGTCCGTCCATTTCACTCCGGCTTCAAAAACACACGGATGAAATATCACTCCGGCAAATTCACACAGGCCAAAAGCATTCTGGAAATTAACACTCCGGATAAAGCACTCCGGAATTTTATACTCCGGATTCAAAAGGCACTCCGGCGGAATATCACTCCGGCAAAATCACTCCGGCCAAATGCAGTCCGGAATTTGGCCCTCCGGATAAAGCAATCCGAAAATTTACACTCCGGATTCTGCATCACTTCGTCCCAATCACTCCGTCCTGCGACTTTCCTTCCCAAGCACTCCGTCCATTTCCACTCTGGCTGAAAGGCACACCGGAAACACTCCGACAAATTCATACTGGCCAAAAGCACTCCAGAGCTTAACACACCGGATAAAGCACTCCGGAAATTTATACTCCGGATACCCAATCACACTCTGGCTTTAATGCACTCCGAATATAGGCACATTCCATCTGGCCAGAAGCAGTCCGGAATTTGGCACTCCGGATAAAGCACACCGGAAATTTACACTCCGGATTCTGCAGCACTTCGTCCCAATCACTCCGTCCTGCGACCTTCCTTCTAAGGCACTCCGTCCATTTTCACTCCGGTTATAAGGCATACCGGAAACATGCACTATCCAGGCAATTGAAAGAAAACTAGTGCAAAACGCCATTGCACAGCTGGAAACTACACCCGTGGTTCCCACCAGAACATCATTCATCAGCA
Organism: Nepenthes mirabilis; assembly: GCA_025585075.1. NCBI lineage: Eukaryota > Viridiplantae > Streptophyta > Magnoliopsida > Caryophyllales > Nepenthaceae > Nepenthes > Nepenthes mirabilis. The sequence goes on from JAODPA010057723.1 coordinate 11,143, forward strand.
TGAAATTAGAATTTCTAGCTTCAAAGAGGGCAGCACCAAAGCCCACAATATATGCAGACAATGTCCAAACTCCAGCCAGTCAGACCCAGGCAAACCAGGGAAAGACCATACCATTATACTCCAGTAGAAAGAACAACTGGAGAGCAATGCATAGGCATC
>JAODPA010057734.1:0-11300 GCA_025585075.1 Nepenthes mirabilis
TCATATGTGCCCCAGAGGCATGTAAGATATGGAAAGATCTTATGCGGAAGGTATCTGAACCTATTATTTTCCATGACCGAGAAAGCTACATCAAAGATTGAAAGCTCCTGTGAGGAAGCGTCTCTTCCTATGGTAGATATACCGAAGGGGCTAAAAGACAATAGGGAGGTTTCAACCCATCAATTTTTTTTTTTTTTTTCCTTCCAAATCAGAAGAGGTAAAAAAGCCTTACCTCTTAATTTCTTCAGCTCTTATGAAGAATATTTCAACTTTATAGATTACCAAAATATGATAGTTTCAATTTTTGATCAACATGTACTGATTTTGAGGAGGGCAGGGCTCTATCCGAACATCCGAACCAGCTAGGCACAAAACGACGGAATGGAAGGATTATGGGGCGGAGGGATTTTGCGTGTGGGACGTGGAAAATGTGCGGAAGCGGGGATATCTTTTCCAAGAGGTCAATCCTTCATGGGGATGGATCATTGAGAATTTGTTATCACTCTTTCTTTTGCCCTTCCGTCTCAGAATCAGCTTCAATTTACTCTACTTCACAGAGTGATGGGGAGGGCGTTTGTGTACGTAATTCTAGGAGGGGGAGTAGCAGCTGGCTATGCGGCTTTTGAATTCACGCAGAGAGGGATCTCTGCCGGTGAACTGTGTATCATCTCTGAAGAATCTGTATACTCTCTTTACTTTCTCTAATAACCTGTTAGCGGGCTTGGTGTTGTCAGATGAATTGTTGTTTCTGCAATGACAGAATTGGGTAATATCGTCTATAACCGAGGGGGGAAGGAGGAATTGGGATATCGCAAATTAATTGGTATTTGTTGTTGCAAATTGTACTTTTTATGTTTTTTCATATTTTATGGATGAAAATGCGATGTGTGAGCTACTAAATTTGAAGTATTTTACTTCTCTCGAGAGTGGTGTAATGCTGCATGTACAAGAATTCTCACATCCCATAATATTGAGAAATGATGTCGCACAACATAAAGATTTCTGTGCTAGTTTCGGATAGAATTTCAGGAAGATTTGAGCAATTGTGGGCAACTCTGAGGATCTGGGATGCTGAATTTTTTTTTTCCTCCCATGTTATCCGGTATACTAGTTCTTACCTCTAGTCTTCTGTCAAAATCACTTAAATTTCTTCTATGATCCTTAACCTTCAAACAGCTTATATATACCCACACATCCAAAATTAGCCCTCAGTTGTATATTTATCTTAATTAGACTATTAAATTTCATGTCAGTCAAAAAAAAAAAAAAAAATGAAACACTAGGGATTTCCAGATATTCTAACAAGAGGAATTATGTTGATGTCATACCTGCTCTCTATCAGTTGATACAATTGCTATATTGTTTAATCTCTTCTTTATTTTCATAGTTCACTGATGTGCCTCTTCTATTGAATTCTGAGTTCTACACAAATTGAATTCACCACATTTGTGATTAATATCTTGAGTTCCTTCTAAAAATTTCAACACCTGACTAATATTGACTTGTTGAGAACAGCCACTTTCATCTACTATGCAAAGAGAAGCTGTCTTCCATCTCGATGTTCCCTGCAGGGAGAATATATGTATGTATATGGCTGGGAAGCTGACAACAGCTTCAGTAAAGGGGATCAAAGAAGACAGACTGATAATAAGCATTGTGTTGGAGTTGAAACCTCTGATGGGACAATGTGCATTTTAAAGCCAAGATCTTTGGTGCTGAATGCAATATATGCCTTATATCCAATCTCTTCTTGCTAGAGAATATATATGTACAGTCTAGTTCCTGTTTTTTCTTGCTTAAGCATCTATGAGGACTTGAATATGTCGAAGAGAAGGGGTGTCCTAATGTACAAGCTTCAGCATTAGGTTTTGGGATGGTAGATATGAAAAACTTTATGCCTAAAATCCCTAGTGATAATTTGTGTGATTTGAAGCCATGGCCTCTTCATTGCGATGGGGTTGCTTTATTATAGTATCTAGAATCGTTAAGATTGTTTCTAATGTATGCCATCAAACCAGCGTTGCTCATCATGCATTATTAAATGTGTATTAAAGTAGTCAAATGCCTTGAGCATATAAAAACATTAGGTTTTTTCTTTTTTCTGTAAATTGTTTTTGTTGAGATTTTTAGTGATGAAGTTTTATTTTTACTTGGCCACCCCAAAAGAAAATGTCAATTAAAAGGGTAAAAAAAAAAAGATAAAGATAAACAATAAGCAACCATCCTTTGACAAGCAGAAAGGTAGTCATGTTGGGTAGGGATTCTGAAGTCAGAGATTGATCTTTTGGCAGAATCTTGCTATGGATATTGAACTAATTCCAGTATTGTTGATTCTCCTAAAAAGTGTGAATAAGTTCAGACAATAAATGGAAAATGGTTTCAGTACCAAAAAAGAGAATCATGGCGGGATATTGAAAACACAATGGACTAGTCTTTTCTTATTTTATGTTGTTTACTATCTATCTCTGCATATATATATTTTTTTTAAATCTGCAAAATGATAATGCATTTTTGCTGCCAAAACTCCCAACAATTTGCTATATTCCTTGCAGGTTGCACCATATGAAAGGCCAGCATTAAGCAAGGGATACTTACTTCCAGAAGGTTTAGATTTTTCCTTTGCAATATATTGTTGTTGTGAGTAAGTTTGTGAGTGGCAGTGCTAAGGGAGGCTGCAGAGGATTTTTTTTTTCCTGACATAATATCTTCATAATGAAACTAATACTCAAAGAAGGCATACTATCCAAGTAGATGTTGATGTTGTATTCAGTTTCAAATGGTCCATTGTTGCTGTATTGAGTTTTTGTGTAAATATATTTAAGAGGGCATATTTGCATTGCAGCCTTAGGTCATTGTCTGTGAAGTGAATCACTGTACTTTGGTTCATACAACTGATGTCATTTGTTTTGACTTGCAGCTCCTGCCCGGCTTCCATCATTTCATACATGTGTTGGCTCACGTGAAGAAAGGTTGACTCCAAAATGGTATAAGGAACATGGTAATTATAGCAACTATTTTATTAATAAGTTCCATCTGAACTTACAGAATGCAGTAGTATATAGTATTATGTTCAAGTGTGCACCTATAGCTAGTATATACTGCACAACCATTGAAGTACAGCGATAATGAATTCTATCATTGTAAAGATAGTTTCAACATTTGATTGGTTGAACACGCAAGCTGGATAACTAGAGAGTGTGAATCTATTATTGTTAATGAAAGATCATGGAGCAGTTTTTCCAACATACACTGCCCCCCTATAGACCAGTTAGGGAGGGGGTGGGGATTGAATGTAGGTCACTGTTAGGCAATTAGGTAATCAACAAATTGCAGATGTGCTTTATTAGAAAGAAATATATGAATGCATTTATGGCTTTTCTCTCTAGTTGTTATGATGATGAAGTGAAAGGAATTGGGTGTCTTTGACCATTGGATTCTTGTCCATGTTTCCTGCTTTCTGTTCCCAACTTGTATATGGTGTGCTCTCAATAAACTTATTTCTACCGAGGACAGATATATTGCCAGGGCTAATGAAGAAAAAGTGAAATTAGGTAATTTTAAAGTACATTTACTCGTGATGTTATTTCACTACTCCTTATAGAAGTGAGAAGTGGATGCTGCAGATAGTCGTTGGTTTTATCTGGCTCTGATTGGTTGGAATCGTTTCAATCATCTATTTAGTGACATAAAAAGTACGGTAAGCGGCTCTGCTTTTAAAACTGCTTATTAATATTTTTTTTGGGAAAAGGCTCAGCCAAAAGGACAAATTCATTAAAGATGAGCCTTGGTATGACAATAAAATTTCTCAATTATAGCATCGAGGTTATGTGTTTAAACTACAAAACACCCTCTACGTAATGCAATGGTAAGATTATGGACATCTAACTCTCCGTATAACCCCTAATGTGGAAACTTCATGCAGAAGGCTTCCATTTTTGTATTTGTGGAAAAAGAGCTCAAAGTGGTTACATATTGCAAACTTTTCAAATAGATTTGGATTCAGGTCTCATCCTGAATTGCTAATATTGGCATTGGCTCCGTTGATTGATATTGGGTATACATCTGCTAATGTTTGCATTGGCTGATGCCTTGCTAGCAATTGTTGCTATGCAGCCTCCTTGCAAGATTTCAATAAATCATCATCTGACCATTATTTGCCTTATCATATGGAATAGATAGGATATTATTAATATTGATTGAGGTATTAACACTCTGGCCTGTGGGTCCTGAAATATTTTAGGCATTGAACTGGTTCTTGGAACGCGTGTTAAGTCTGCTGATTTGAAGCGTAAAACGTTATTCACAGCTACTGGGGAGACTATAAGTTACAAGATTCTCATCATTGCAACAGGTGCTCGGGTATTGAAACTCATTCTTGGCCTAATGCATTCTCACTTGCATGGTTGCTTTGGACAGCATTCTATGTTAGCAATCACATTTGACAAGTTATATGGTTCCCAACATTAACTCGTAGCTGGTTTTGGTGTACATAGTCTTAGGTTTGTAATAACTTTCCATTTCTGAATTGTTACTATATCTTTCATTGTCAAAATCTCAAGGCTAATGTCAAATGTGATGCTACTGTCCATAGGCATTAAAACATATGATGGGGAACAGGGTTCTCCGCAACAGAGATTATTCTATACTCAACTACTTCATTGAAGTGATCAAAGAAGAATTACAGCTATACACTGGCTAATGACTTGGAAATTAAACACCTCTTATTGAGAAACAGATAGGATGCCTAATTATACTCTGAAATCAACCAAGAAACAAAGAATATGATACTAAAAATATTTAGGAAATAAAACTATGAAAATAATTCAAAAAGAATGAAATGAACTGGAATATCTAGCCCTTAAGTTGTTCTCTTTCAGAAACACTCCTAACCCAAGGGAAATGGTCCTTCCTTCCAAAGAATTGAGCTAGGATGGAGCATATCTGGAGGCACATAAGGCTTGGGGGGCTTGGGCTTGTCCTTTTAATGTATTATGCGGATCGATTCTGTGGACTCTGATTGATTATCTGCTAATTGTAGGCTTTGAAGCTTGAAGAATTTGGAGTGAGTGGATCAGATGCTGAAAATGTTTGTTATCTGCGAGATATTACTGATGCAAACAAGCTTGTTAGTGCTATGCAATCTTGTGTTGGTGGGAATGCTGTTGTGATTGGTGGTGGCTATGTAGGAATGGAATGTGCTGCATCCTTGGCTATGAACAAAATTGATGTTACCATGGTCTTCCCAGAGGAACACTGCAGTAAGAAGTTTTTATTTTGGTTGTGTTCTTTTTCTCTCTAACAGATTGAACTGCACCCTTTCCTTTTCTATCTGTGCATGCCGGGGCTGGGGAGGGAGGTGTTTTGAATGAGGGAACTTATCCAATCTCTGGACTGTCTGATAAAAAAAACCATCAGATTAAGTATTTTGATACCATTCCTTCAAGGTGTCAGAAGCTGGAATCAGTAGTAGATGATATGAGGTTTTGGACTGCTTTTATCAGTTAGTTATCATGTCAGATTGATTTATTGATTTGTTGTAGCTGCAATAGAGTTCTCAATGCCTACATATGTGAACTCTGCCCCCTGGGGATATGCAGTTTTAGCATTTAGTGGACAATTTTGTGGTTCCCTTCTTTCCCTTTAACTTGTCTTCTTCCCTTTTCCTCTAATACTTTTACTGCATGTTGGGCTACATCACTTCTAGGCTGCTACTAACAGAATTAGTCAATACAAAAAAAAGAAAGAAAAGAAAACGAAATTACCTATTGCATCTCAAACTTGTTCACATGTTTTGCTAGAGACGTCTAAGTATATGCGATTCTTGCAAAACCATGCTACTTAACAAAGAGGCTTTCCTTGTTAGAATTGTTTTCACTTCCAGATTTTTAACAAAGGCTGATCTCTTGCATCTTCCTCAGTGCCACGCTTATTTACTCCTGAGATTGCAAATTATTATGAAGATTATTACAAGGCTAAAGGAGTCAAATTTATCAAAGGGACGGCCTTGACATCTTTCGATGTCAATGCTGATGGGAAGGTAATCTTATGATGCATGAAAATATTGGGGCTGTTTATCTTATTCTTTTTGAATTAAGTCTTTGTGTTGGCCAAGAATCAGTTTCTGGATAGTTCATGTATTGATGATAGAAATTCTAGTGGAAAAAGTGTCATCTCCAAGATGATGATTCCGAACTGAAATAAAGGAGAATCTGATTGTCCAAGTGCCCTTTTTCTTAGGCGGACCATTGTGCTTGTGATCAGCCCTGGCCATGCTTCAAAGATATATTTATGTATTGTTAGCTAAAATTCAATGAGTCAAACTATAAGACATTCGGACTATTCAAATGTTGACTACCTCACCAAATATACTGTCAATTTCGCAAATTTCCAAGAATTAATGAAATCACACACACACACGACCAAAACCCTGGGACATCCAACACTACCCGTGCTCAACAATATGACAGACAACACAAGATAACTAACAAAAAATAATGAAGAAAATTTCTGTTTTTGCTTTTTTTGTTCCAGAGTGAGTGAGTTGACTTAGGTCTAACCGCTGCTTGCTTCATCTAAGGTGCTTCTGCTGGTTTTTAATCTAGTTATAAAACGTTTCCTTTGTCCAATCATTGGGAATACATATTGCTCATATATCCAATGAGGTACTTCTTCAATATAAAATCAAGTTAACTTGTGGGGCTGGACTTGTGCCACCCCTCCAAGCCCCATAAGAGGACAGTCATCACAGTGTTGCAAATCTTACTCTCCCGGGTTATTCCAACTTTGCAATCAATGCACCCCTCTAATGTTCTATAAATTCTAGGGATTTTTCTTTCCCTTCATCATAATCGATTTGCCCCCGGTATCCTGCATATTTCTTCCTCCAATGGAATAACGGAAATTCAGTTGATAAAGCTTCATCAGAGAAATTAAATTCCTACAGAGCTGAGGAACAAACATTTTCCCTTCATCATAATCAATGGACCCTTGGTATCTTGCACATTTCTTCCTCCAATGGAATAACTAAAATTCAGTTGATAAAGCCTCATCAGAGAAATTAAATTCCTGCAAAGTTGATGAACAAACCTCACCATCTTGAAATTGAAAACTTGGCAATCAATCGACCATCTTAATCTTCATGTCTCCAATTCCTTCATCTTTTACTCTAGTTGGTAAGCAAACCATATCATCCTGGCTTTCAAGTGAACTTAACCGCTCTTTTTATCACATATATGATGGGAGCAAGCCAAATCAAGTAAACCCTTAGTCTGTAGAAGGCCCGTCGTCTTTCACCATAAACACTTCAATCTGCTAGGTTTATTGTTGCCTTTTCATTCACACACGTCTTCTTTCAGTCCTGCAAATCTTGTTTCAGATTTCCTGCAGATAAATTTGAAATGACCCATTCTTTTTCTTCAAAATCCACTTTGGTTTTTACAGTGGACTTGCCCCTTCCCTGAACACGCAACTTTTCTCTACCTCAATTTTAAGCCATTACCGAAGCTCCTCCATTTTCTACAGGTGTAGTCTTCAATTTTTCAGTCTCTAACTAAACTATCATAACTTCATTTCACATAAATGTATCCTTTCTAACTAACAGCATCCTCATTTCTATTTCATATGACGTGGAAAAGTATTGCTCTATCTTCTTCCTAAAATGTGACTTCTAAAATTGACCATTGCACAATTAACTTATTAAAGCTGTTGAGGTGGTCTCTCAATTCTATCGATTCCTTCATTCACTATGTATGTAAGGTACTCTTCAAATATAACTTAACCATCATGGTTTTTAACAATTAGTTTTTCTCCAATTTAACTCATAACTTCTCTTACGCCTCATTCAAGACATTATCATTTACTTTAGCTGCAAGAGCTTATCGAATGGTACTTGCCACTTTCATCTCTTGTTTCTTACATTCCTGTTCCCCAACTTATTTCGTTTTTTTCTCATCCCCCGGAGTACTTTTATTAACCCTTGCTGAGCTAAGATATCCGTGACCGTACTCTGGAACAACCCGACATTGAATAGTTCCATTGACAGCACTACTTGGAACTTTGTACCTGCAGTAGCCTGTTCTTTTTGTCGGGAAAAAATTAGCATAGAAAAAGATAAAACTCGCAAACAATTCAAATGTGGAAGCCCTACACCTCTGAGTCTCTCAATCTTGAGAAAATTCAAGCAGTAATTAAACTCACACACCCACAAGTGAAAAACTTGTGGTAAACCTGAGAGTAGCCAAGCCAAACGATATGCTTGAAGGCCACAAACTCTCAGTCACATAGTAATCTTTCAACTCCACATGTAAGTTCCTTACCAAATCTAAACCTAATTAGTTTCATATGCTATATTTACCACCGAAGACAACTAACAAAAAAATGTATGAAGGAACTTTCAATTTCCCCCTCTGTGACGTATGCCTAGCTGCTGCTTGCATGTCTCATGTGCTTCTTTTGGTCTTGTATATAGACACAAATCTTTCCATTAGCCAATCATTGGTTGTATAAAAAAAACTGCCCATATATCCAATATTCCTGTACACCAAAATAAAACTAAATTTCTTTATGGGGTTGGAGTTAACATGTATTTAACTCTTAACTATTTCTGTGCTACTCAGGTTACAGGAGTTAATCTCAGAGATGGGGCCCGGATACCTGCTGACATGGTTGTGGTGGGCATTGGGATCCGTCCAAACACTAGTTTGTTTGAAGGTCAGCTCTCTTTGGAGAAGGGTGGAATTAAGGTAAACGGACAGATGCAAACTAGCCATGGATCAGTCTATGCTGTTGGAGATGTGGCAGCCTTTCCAGTCAAACTATTTGGTGAAACCCGGAGACTCGAACATGTCGACTCGGCCCGGAGATCTGCAAGGCATGCCGTTGCTTCGATAATGGAACCTGAGAAAACAGGCGACTTTGACTATCTTCCATTCTTCTACTCCCGAGTCTTCACTTTGTCGTGGCAGTTTTACGGGGATAATGCAGGAGAAGTAGTTCCTTTTGGGGATTACTCGGGAAAGAGTTTTGGGGCATACTGGGTAAACAATGGTCACCTTGTTGGGTCTTTCCTTGAAGGCGGAACAAAAGAGGAATATGAGGCTTTAGCTAAAGCCACCAGGCTGAACCCATCCATTGAAAACTTGGCCGAACTAGAAAGACAAGGTTTAAACTTTGTTCTGGAAATCTGCCAGAAGCCACCCACACTGCCACCTGCTGAGGTTGTTACTTTTTCTGATCTTGTTATGGAGAAACAGGCATATGCTTGGCATGCCACTGCAGGTGTTATGTTGGCAGCATCAATTGCTGCTTTTGCATATTGGTATGGACGGAAGCGTAGAAGGTGGTAAGAAACTGATTTCTGATACGCTGGAAAGTATTTGCTGTTTTCTAAATTCATTCCTTGCATACCCATGTTGTAGCATCTGTAGAGTGGGGATTTCGAAGTTGTAGATCTGAAGAGTATCATCTTTTTCAATCAAAATATAGTAGCTGATTTTGAATTTTTCATTTGACATGCTCGCACCTACACTGGTGGAAATATTGCACTGCAAGACATCGTTTGCAATAAAATTTTTTGATTGACTACCAAGCATGGGAATGAGATGTTGAATTTAATCAGATTCCAGTGATTAGAGCAAGATAATTGAAACCACAAGCTTTTCGAGACTTGCTAGATTATTACTGCAGTAGACAACAAATAAGGAAGCAACTGAAATTTTGCTCATTGACACTGAGAATGGACTTTATCACTGAGCACGGGAGTTAATTTGGGGGCATTGCCGTTTAGCCTAGTGACCAAAATTGAAATATCCCACTCTGACGGAAGGGGTAGCTGTGGAAACGAGATTTGCCCTGTTTGAGTTGATCCGTCATTTGCCACATTGAGATGGGAATCAGAGCTAATTCCGTTCTGTAGTGAAAATTCCCCCTGGCAGATATAGCTATCGTTTGGTATGGGATCTACCATGGATGAAAATATTAGTATTTGTTTTAGTCATGCTGACATTGGACATATATCGGATATATCAAATTAAAAAAAATTTTGAAAATCATTAGCTAATAATGTTATATTGATATTTTTATTTTGAATATCAGTCAATATATTAGTTGTATTATCAATACGAAAACATATTGTAATATTGGGAAGGGGTAGCTATGGAAACGAGATTTGCCCCATTTGAGTTGATCCGTCATTTGCCACTTTGAGATGGGAATCAGAGCTAACTCCCTTCTGTAGTGAAAAATTCATCCTAGCGGATATAGCTATCGTTGGTACGGGGCTCCACCATGGATAAAAATATCAATATTGATATCACTATTTGTTTCATTCATGCTGACATTGGACATATATCCGACATATCAAATTGAAAAAAAATTTGAAACTCATTAACTAATAATGTCGTATTGGTCTTTTTATTTTAAATATCAGTCGATATATCGGTTGTATTATCAATACAAAAATATATTGTGATATTATCACTGTGTTGATAAATATCAATATCAAATGATCTTGATATAGATATATATATTAGTCGACATATATCCTATCGGTCAATATTGTTATTAATGACATCTACTAATCCTAGCGAGAGCTGGGCAGAATTTAGAGTTTTACTTTCTTCTGATGGTGTATATTTTTCCCCCACCCTTTCCTTCTTTTCTTCTTTAACATGGAACAATGATGATTGAAATTCAAATCTGATCCCCATATTCTTATTTCCTTTCCCTTCACAGTATGTATCCCTTCAAAAATTTTGAGTAGACCATTAACTTGCCCTACATGTCTAACTCTTGAGAGAAGAGGGTTTGAGTATAACCCATTCCAGAGTTGAATAAAATGAGAGAGATTGTATTGAGGAGAGGGCAGTAGTGTCAAGAAATGGTATTCCTGTGGCGACCGGCGTGGGTTACACGACGCTCACAGCATGCTTGGTTGGGGTACTATGGCAGAGATATTTGTGGTCATGGTCATCTGTTTATATCTCATCTTCAATGGCCTTGGCTGAGAGCACCTTTGTTTTTCTGCACAGCTATAAAATTGATGAACTATGGAAAGCAATGTCAGAGACTCCTCCAGCAGCCAACAAACATAACCATCAAGAACACAAGTAATTTTAGCCAACCCACGCAGTGCGTTTTGACCTAATCAAAATCGAGTATAGCTCGGATTTAGATCTAAATTTGTAACTAATAAGTCGAACTGGGTCAGATACGGCTCGATCGCCATATTTGAGAATTATAATTGGGCTCAACCATAATCCAAATCGGGCAAGTTTAGGTTGGTCAATAGATATTTATTATTT
>JAODPA010057745.1:0-11300 GCA_025585075.1 Nepenthes mirabilis
GTATTTATTTTTATGCAGCTATTCAATCTGTAAATCTTTCTGATATTAGATGTGAAATTTCCGAATTAAAAGGTAACAACTATAAAGTGTGAAAGGAGAGAATTATTATTCACTTAAGGTGGCTGGATATCGATTATGCTATCCGAAAAGACGAACCACCTGCTCTTACCCTTACCAGCACTCCGGATGAGGTAACTCTTTATAAACGTTGGGAGCGATCTAATCGCCTCAGTTTAATGTTCATAAAGACAAAAATTTCTGCTGGTATTCGTGGTTCTGTCGACCAGCATACTAAAGTGCGGGATTTATTGAAGGCCATAGATGAGCAATTTGTGATTTCAGATAAGGCACTTGCAAGCACCCTAATAATGAAGTTTTCATCTATTAGGCTCACCAGTGTTAAGGGTGTGCGTGAGCACATAATACAAATGAGGGATATTGCAGTTCAACTGAAAAATCTAGAGGTAGAAATATCTGAACCTTTCATTGTATACTACATTTTAAATTCGCTTCCATCGTAATATGGGCCTTTTAAAATCTCTTATAACACACATAAGGATAAATGGTTAATAAATAAACTCATGACCATGTGTGTGCAAGAGGAAGGAAGGCTCATGATAGAGCAAAGTGAGAGTGTCTTCATGCAAAAAGAAGGAAGGTTCAAGACGCAGGCCAAATCAAAGGGAAAAGGTAAAATATCTCCTCAATCTGATATCAAGAAGGAGTCTAAGTGCTTCTTCTGTAAAAAGAAGGGACACGTAAAGAAGTACTGTTTCAAGTATCAAAATTGGCTTGAAAAGAAAGGTCATCCATTCTCTTTTGTATGTTATAAATTTAATATGGTTAATGTTGCACATAACATATGGTGGATTGACTCTGGTTCTACAATCCATATTGCTAATTCCTTATAGGGCTTGCAAAACCTAAGAAAACCAGTGGGCAGTGAACAATGCATCTTCTCCAGAAACAAGATGCGTTCACATGTGGAGGCCATTGGAACATGCAATTTAATTTTGAGTAGTGGTTTTGTTTTGACATTGGAAAAGACCTTTTATATTCCAAATTTCTCTAGAAATTTGATTTCTGTTTCTAGACTTGTACCATTTGGATATTCCTTTACATTTTCAGACTCATTATTCAGTTTATCTTATAAGTCTGATATTGTTGGGAATGGTACACTGTCTGATGGTCTTTATTGTTTGAATTTGTAAAACAATACCAATTTCAATACTGTGCATGTTAATAATGGAATTAAAAGATGTGTTATGAATGAATGTTCCTCGATGTTGTGGCATAGGAGATTGGGACATATCTCCATTGATAGAATCAAAAGATTGGTAAATGATGGAGTACTTAGTACTCTAGATTTTACTGACTTTGAGACTTGTGTGGACTGCATTAAAGGAAAGCAGACCAACAAGACTAAGAAAAATGCCAAGAGGAGTTCGGACATATTAGAGATCATACATACTGACATTTGTAGTCCTGATATAGACTCATATGGCCCAAAATATTTCATCACCTTTATTGATGATTTCTCACGATATATGTATCTTTACTTGCTTCATAATAAATATGAAGCCTTGGATGCTTTTAAATTGTTTAAAGCAGAAGTAGAGAAACAAACTGGAAAAAATATCAAAATTGTGAGATCAGATAGAGGTGGAGAGTATTATGGTAGATATACTGAAGATGGACAAATGCCTGGTCCATTTGCAAAGTTTCTTCAAGAAAATGGGATTGTTGCCCAATATACTATGCCTGGTTCTCCGGACCAAAATGGTGTAGCAGAAAGAAGAAACCGAACATTATTGGACATGGTGAGGAGTATGCTTAGTAACTCCGAACTTCCAAAATCTTTGTGGAGTGAAGCTCTTAAAACGGCGGTGTACATATTAAACCGGGTCCCAACAAAAGCTGTTCCAAAAACTCCTTTTGAGTTATGGAAAGGTTGGAAATCGAGTTTGCAACATGTACGCGTATGGGGATGCCCATCCGAAGTAAGAGTTTATAACCCACATGAGAAAAAATTGGACCCAAGGACTATAAGTGGGCATTTTATTGGATATGCTGAACGGTCTAAGGGATACAGATTTTACTGTCCATCTCATACCACTAGGATTGTGGAATCAAGAAATACAAAATTTCTTGAGAATGACTTAATGAGTGGGAGGAAACGATCAAGAACTGATCATTTGGATTCACAACCCTCCACTTCATATGATAGGTTGATTGATGTACACAACACCCCTCAAGATCAATCTGGTGTTGAACAACCAATCAATGTCATTCCATAAAATATTGATCCTATTTCAGTTGACCATAAAATTCAGGATTTATCTGAAATAATTATACAATATGCTCCTGTTGAGGATGATGATACAATATTAAGGTCTTCTAGAATGAGAAAGTCAACAATCCCTAGTGATTATATTGTATATCTGGAAGAGTCTGACTACAATATGGGAGCTAAAAATGATCCTAAAATATTTTCACAAGCCATGAGTTGTAATGAATCACAATTATAGCACAATGCTATGAAAGAAGAGATGAGTTCCATGAGTAGCAATAGAGTCTGGAATCTTGTTAAATTGCCTAAAGAGGCGAAAGCCATAGGGTGTAAATGGGTCTTTAAAATAAAGAAAAACTCATTAGGCAATATTGAAAGATATAAGGCAAAACTCGTTGCTAAAGGTTACACTCAGAAAGAAGGAATTGATTACAATGAGACTTTTTTTTCTGTATCTAAAAAGGACTCTCTTCGTATAATTTTAGCATTTGTTGCTCATTTTGATATGGAATTGCAATAAATGGATGTGAAAATAGTATTTTTAAATGGTGATCTAGAAGAAGAGGTTTACATGAAACAACCAGAAGGATTCTCCTCCAGTGATGGTGAGCAATTGGTGTGCAAATTAAAGAAATCCATATATGGATTGAAACAAGCATCCCGTCAATGGTATTTAAAATTTGATCAAATTATCTCTTCATTCGGTTTTGAAGAAAATATTTTGGATCAATGTATATACCAGAAGGTCAGTGGGAGTAAGACTTGTTTCCTTGTCTTATATGTGGATGATATTTTACTTGCAACTGATGATAAAGGGTTATTGTATGAGGTGAAACAATTTCTCTCTAAAAATTTTGAAATGAAGGATATGGGTGATGCATCTTATGTCATTGGCATAAAGATACATTGGGACAGACCGCATTGTGTTCTGGGTTTGTCTCAAGAGACCTATATCAATAAAGTTTTAGAGAGATTTCGGATGAAAGATTGTTCACCGGGTGTAGCACCCATTGTGAATGGTGATAAGCTCAATTTGAGCCAATGTCCGAAAAACGATTTGGAATGGGAACAGATCAAGAACATTCCGTATGCTTCTGTTGTTGAAAGTTTGATGTATGCTCAGGTATGTACAAGACCTGACATAGCATTTGCAGTTGGAATATTGGGAAGATTTCATATATTACTCAAGTTTGAAATGGAAGATATTACTCATTATTAGAGGACTTATCGCCATGATTCATATATTTATTTCTTAAAGTTTGAAAAATTGATAATTTTAGTTATCACATCAAGTTAAATATGGACCAAGGGGAGAATATGGGCTTCAGCCCAAATGCTGAGTCGGCCCGAGCCTTGAGCCAGCCCACGAGCCGCCAAGCCGCAAGCCACGAACGCTGGTTTGAGCCAATTTCGAGCCGACAGAGGATTTCATCCTCTTCGTCTTCCTCGATCGATTTTGTAACCTTCAAGCGTTTATCTCAGTTAATTGCTGAAGTATTTGTGGTCCATTAAGTGGTGATAACTCTCCCATTAAGTTAATTAATCAAATTTGGCCGGTTTGAGTACCAAACGCTCGATTGAGGCGGGTGATGGTTTCGCCTATAAATTGAGCATTCTGGCTTTGTCTCTGGCACCCAACTTAAGTAATACACCATCTAAACGAGTGAAGGAGTGTCCAGAAGCACGGAGCCTGTCCGAATTGAACGTCCGAAAACAGAGCACCAAATGGCCGGAGGTATATTAATCGATTTTAAGTTTCGCTTTTGTGGTTGTTTTACCCACATAAATTTCTAACATTATTTGCTTAGAAAATATTTCTAGTATTTCTTTATTATCAAAAGGGAGCACCTTCAGCATGGCTGCCCGGCCTTCGTTGGCTGTCATTGTTCATATGCGACCACGTTTATCAACCTTTTTATTGGAAAGCTGGGATTAAAATATACTGATCACATATATCTAATAACCTAAAGAGGAAGGTTAATTCAAACCTGATGCATATCTTGAATCTAAGTTTGGTCTAATGAAGTTCGGTTAAAACTTTCAAATTTTTTAACTCAGATCCTATATCAAGGACAAGAATTTCGAAAAAAATGGTACTCACTCGCTAAAGTATTTTTAGACATTCAAGTCAATCTTCTAAACCCAATAATTAATATTATGCATGGTGAAAGAAATAGTGTGGGTGAGAGAGTTAGAGAATTAGGAAGAGAGCCTTAGAGGAAAGGTTTTGGAATGTTTGTTTGTTTTTAAGAAATCAACTCCTTCCCTCTATTTTTTCTTGAATCAGATCCCTCTTCTTATGGGAAGTGGGGATCACTATTTATAATAGTTTGTGTCATTTCAGTTGGACCATTTAATTATAATGTCACTCTAGTTGAGATTCCAGGCTTTTATTCTACATGGTAATTGCTTTGGTTTGTTATTTGAAATGCATCATTTCAGGCCAATCTTTCTGTCTATAAGAAGTGGGTCAATTCGCCCTCATCATCATTATTCACCCTTTTTTCTTCTACTAATATCCATTGCTAATGGAGTTGGCATGCTTTTTCAAATTTCTCTTTGCTTAAAGAATTATTTAGCCAAGGTGGAGATATCATGAACTCATATTTGAGAAGTTTCAAACAATTATAATTCGTAAAAATTAAAATTTTAAAATATTACAAAAATAATCAATAAATTCTAAATCCAAATATGACAAAATGAACTTCCACATGACCAAAAATTATAATGATAATAATAATAACTCGTATAGAATCTTATCGGATAATTTTTTAGACAATATAATAAATACGACTTGCCCCACAAATATTGTTAGGAATGTAACAAACCATCAATAACAACACAACCCAATGACTGAATAATCTAACTGTTTTCAATATATAACTGAAGACCTACATTCGGCTAATCTCAAATACCCAAAATATATCCCACACTACATAATCGAATAAAATACTAATACTCACCAAAATAGATGAATGGCGATCAATATCGTCTAAACTCCTGCAATATATCCAAATCTACTAATATGAAGAAATAAAAAGTAAAAATGTGGGTCTAAAATTCAACAAATATTAATATATACAAAAGATAACATATATATGTCCATAATCAGGAAGAGGGGCAATAAACACATTCAAACTACATAAAAATCACAAATCTAAAAGCCCGATATCGAAAGTCCAGAGGTAATCTCATACTTAAAATATAATCCAAATTGAAATATAGTCCCTTCGGGACGTTCTCTGAACGAAATGGGATCCGGAGCAAAATCATATAATCCAAATCATATCATAGTCCAAATAGAACATATATTGAACGAAACAAAGTTTGAATTAAAATCACATACAATTGAAATAAAGTTCGAAACGGAATTATATAAGAACAAAATATGTTCCATAATGAAATCATATATCCATATGTATGAGACTAGCCAAATCCTAACTATGGCCAAACCTGCGAATCTCAAATAGAGTCTATATGCAAATCAATGTAGAAAATATATCAAAGTACAAAATATACATGAAATCGGAGAGCCAAAGACCAATATACTAACTTGAAGAAAATGTATACATACTCCCAATAACTTAAACCATATCAACTATTATTTAGACCTATGGGTAGAGCCCTCTATATATGCTCTACTATAGACAAGGAACATACATATTTTTTCTTCCGAGGCGTTGGGTGCAATCTTTAAGTTTGGTTTATATATTAGAACGTTTAAACATATTAGTTTAATTCAACTATTTTATAATGGTTCTTACTAAAACACAAATGGGAAGGGTCATTTACATAACAAAGCTTTTTCTTGTCAATGGAAAAGGGAGTCACAAAATTTTTTCCATCAGGAAAGATTCACAAAGTTCTCCCAATCAGGAGGGGATCACAATCGAATCATATCACAAAGGTAGAGATTTGGAATACATATATACCAATGCATGGCCTATGTAGGATTTTATAATATTTTTTTATACAAATATACTGATACAAAATTATATTATCTCAAATATTTACTTATTTTTTCATGAAATGAATAAAATCTTTAAATATTTGTAAAACTTGAATAAAATCCCTAACGATCGGTAAAAATAATATGCATAGACAAAGAAAATAAATAGAGTCAATAAAAATAATGTATATGTACATTAAACCTCCAAAACTTAAGCAAAATTTATCAAATATGAAACAGACTAAAAATAAGGTGTAAAGATACTTACCTCAACCTTCTACTAAACAAATTTGATAAAGAATAATTCGAACCACCACTTCTCTTCTTCCATCCTCTTTTTCCTTCTCTCTCTTTCCTCTCTTTCTTCTCCCACACAAAATGACAGCATAGTATCCTGTCGCTGCTTATATAGGCCGCCCGGTGCTCGAGCGCTACCTCGAGTGCCCCTTAAGTGCCAGCCCACGGGATTCTACGGTCAGGTGCATGAAAGGTGTGCCTTAAAAGCTAGTTTGCTTCTCCAATTCCTTTAAAAATTTTATAATATACCATTAATTCTGATACATCTAATATACTCAAAATAATATATATTACCAAATTAAATCCAACAGGAATTGAGTTTTACCACTCTCCCCTCCTTAAAATTTCGTCCTCAAAATTTACATTTCTCAAAATTCAAACAAGTAGTGATATTTTTCCTAAACTTCATCCTCGCGTTCTCCAGTCATTTTCTCGATTGAATAATTTCTCTATAGTACTTTGACCAATAAAATCGTCTTGTTCCTCAATTTAAACCAAAACCTCAATATACGTCAAATTCTCAACAATTTGCAACGGTTTATACTTGATCATATATAAAGAATCATGCACATACTTTTTCAATATAGAAATTGAAATACATCATGACAATCTGCCAAACTAGAAGGCAAAGCCAACCTATAGGCTAATTCTCTAATCCACTGTAAAATCTCAAATGACCCAATGATTCTTGACTTTAATTTACCTTTCATCTTGAACCTCGAGTTTCCTTTTCTAGGAGACACCTTTAAAAATACATGATCACCCATATCAGTCCTCAAATCGGATCTCCTTCTATTATCGTAACTTTTTTTGATGACTTTACGTAACAATTAGTCTATCTCGAATGATCTTAATTTTGTCTAAAGTATCTTGAATAATATCAGGGCTCAAAAGTCTACGATCACTAGTTTTTTGCCAATTGATAGGAGACCTACATCTCCGTCTATATAAAATCTCAAAATGAGACATCCCAATACTTGACTGATAACTATTATTGTACAAAAACTTGGCTAGCGGCAATAATTATCTCAATTTTCTTTTATCTCTAAAATTGATACTCTCAATATATCCTCCAAAATTTGAATAGTCTTTTGTGATTAACAGTTTTTCTGCGGATGAAATGTCATACTAAATTCTAATTTAGTACCTAACTCCTTATGTAAACTTTTTCAAAATTTTGATACAAACCTCGAATCACGATTAGAGACTATTAAAGTTGGAATACCATGCAACCTCACAATCTCACTGATATACAGATGAGTTAACTTATCTCTTGAATATGTCATCCTGATTGGTAAAAATTGGCTGACTTTGTAAGCTTGTCCACAATCACTTAAATTGTATCCAAATTTCTTGCCGTCATTGGTAAACCTAAAACAAAATCTGTCATGATATACTCCCATTTTAACTGAAAATTAATAGAGGGTAAAAAACTTCTAGAGGTTTCTTACACTCGACTTTCACTTGTTAACACACAACACATCTTGCCACAAATGCCGCAATCTCCTATCTCTTATTCCGCCATCACAAATTCTTCTTAATGTCCTGATATATTTTATTTACAGCAGGATGAATAATATACTTTAATTGTGGGCCTCATTCAAAATTTTCTCTTTTAACTCCTCAATATTTTGAACACAAATCCTATCCCGAAAGCAAAGAATTTCATCTGCTCACATATTAAAATCCACCCATGACTTGTTGCCCAAATCTTCGATAATCTTCATCAAGTATAGGTTGCTCATCTGATTCTTCCTAATCTTCTCCAAATCATGATTTGCACTTGAAGATACAATAACATCATCCTCAACCCTTGGGAGTGTGATCGAATAGTGGAACTCTTCATTACATCCAACATCTCCGATTCATTAATCATCAAATGGGTCATCAAATCCAAAGACTTCTAACTCAAGGTATCAGCAGCCACATTCTTCTTCTCTAACTAATACTGGATCTCACAATCATAGCCTTTAAGCAAAACCATCTACCTACGTTGCCACATGTTCAATTCCTTCTACAAGAATAAATACTTTAAACTCTTATACTCCGAATATATTATAAATTTCTCTTTATACAGATAAGCCTCCAACTTTTCAGTGTAAAAATTAAGGTTGCTAACTCTAAATCATAGGTGGGGTAATTCTATTCATAGACCTTCAACTGTCTTGACTCATAGAGAACCATCCGGCCATGCTATATCAATACATAACCAAAACCTTTCTTAGAAGTATCATAATATATATTAAAACCTCTTGATTCATCGGGGATCATCAAAATCGATATCGAGGTCAATCTATTATTCAATTCCTAAAAGTTCTTGTCATAATCCTCAACCTAAATAAAGGTTGTTTGCTTCTACGTCAAATGTGTCAGTGACATTGCAATCCTTAAAAAATTTTTAACGAATCGCCTATGATAACCAGTCAGGCTCAAGAAATTATGCCCCTCTGTGACATTAGTTGGCCTTCCTAATTAGCCACTGTTGCAACCTTCTTCAGATCCACAGATACATTGCTTTTAGAAATAATATGCCCTAAAAATGACACTTTCTTTAATCAAAACTCATATTTTATTAATTTAGCAAATAGTTGCCTTTCCCTCACAGTCTACAATGCAATCCTCAAATGGGTTTTATACTCTTCAAAAGTTTTCGAATAGATCTAAAAATCATCGATAAAAACTACCATAAATTAGTCCAAACACGGCTGGAAAATCATATTCATAAGATCCATAAAAGATGTCAACTATTCGTTAACCCAAAAGGCATCATAAAAAATTCGTGGTGGTCGTACCTTGTCTTGAAGGCCGTCTTGGGTACATCCTTCCTCTTAATCTTCAACTGATGGTATCCCGAATGCAAACAATCTTAGAAAAGACTCAAACTCCTTACAATTGATCAAACAAATCATTTATTCTTGAGAGATGATATTTATTCTTGATCATGATCTTATTTAACTCATAATAGTCTACACATAACCTTATTGATCTATTCTTCTTCATCACAAAAAGCACTAGAGCACCCTAAGATAAAACACTTAGCTAGATAAAACCTTTCTCTAACAATTCTTATAATTACTACTTTAACTCCTTTAACTCGGATGAAACCATCCTATAAGAAGCCTCAAAATTGGTGAAGATCCCATCATAGTATTAATAGCAAACTTAATCTCCCAATCAGGAGATAATCTAGGCAAATCTTCTGAAAATACATCCTCAAATTTACAAATGACTTGAATATCCTCAATGGCTATATTATGACTTTTAGATGTGGTCACATATGCTAAATAAGGTCGTCACCTTTCTTTCATCAAATGGCGTGCATGCAAAGTCAAAATCAATCCAGTCATCTTCCTTCCGTTTCTTCCTTAAAACTCAAAAGATTCATAACTCGAAATATAAAACAAAATAGTCTTGCTGAAATAATCCATATTGGTGTGGTAGCATTCCAACCAATCCATCTCCAAAATAACATTGAAGTTTGGCATATACAATAAAATTAAATTTGCAAACGACTCACATCTCCATTGACCAAAATCAGACACTAGGGATACACAATATTAGCTAACAAAGATTTATCTATCGGAGTAGATACCATCAATGAACATTCCAAAAATTAAGGAGGCACACACAAATTGTAAACAAATCTAGGGGGCACAAAAGAATACATAGCCTCAAGGTCAATCAAAACATGTGCCAAAGAGTCAAAGATTTGCATATTACTTTCAACAACCAATAGATCTACCCTAGCATCTTGTGCTGTCACTGCAAAAGCTCTACCAAGAACTACCATCCTCCTATTTGGATGCTTTGAAGGGGTTAGATAATCCTTTGCCTGGTGGCCCATCTAGCTACAATTGAAACAAGTTTCACTCTGGCTATAACACACCCTCCCGGCATGATTTCTCCCACAAAATTCACATACCAACCTCATAAATTAGGGCTTCAGTAGAGAAAACTTTAATTTAATCGACTTTCCTTTGTCTTAACCTCTCGACCTCAAATGGGAGCCTCCAACCCTTGAACTCTAGCATCAACCTTCTAATATTCTCTCAAAATACTTCTCCTACAACTACTCTTAATCAATAAAGCCTAATCAAGCGCTTTACTATAGGTCCATAAACTGAGGGGCACTAACTACTTTATGCAAAAATCCTAAAACCCCTGTAAAAACTTTTAGGCTCTCTAGGCCTCATCAACCACCATATAGGAGCAAAATATGACAACTCTGTAAATTTTATATCATACTCCGCCACGGTCTTATTGTCTAGTTTCAGCCAACTAAACTCATCCTCCTTGATATCTCAGCATAGAATGCTTCCACAAAAACAACCCATGAAATTTCTTTGCTCTCTATTCCCAAAATATGGCACTGAGTAGCCCACCAACATCTCACTTTATTCTCCAGTTTATAAGTAGCAAACTTAACTTTATCTTCATCTAAGTATTTAATCGCCTCAAACACCTTCTTCATCCTTTGAATCTTGTTTTCAGCCTTTATTGAATCAAATTCTTCCAAGAATTCCAAGACAAGCTCATTCTTAAATCGGTCAAAAGGCATTCGACCTTGCCCTTGATAGGACATCCTCCTTAGAGCAGCTAAATCCTTGTCTTGCCACTAGATCATATGGTCCATTATATCACTCGTATGACCCATCATAGCCAAATAATGATCCTTTCGGATAGAACTAGAACCTCTACAACATATATCACACCCACGTTCTTATTTTTTTAATTAATTATTATTATCATATTAATTATGTGGTA
>JAODPA010057756.1:0-11288 GCA_025585075.1 Nepenthes mirabilis
GACAGTTTGCACTCTGCAGCAGTGGAAAATAACATGTTATCCTTAATATTGTTTTCCTAGATTGCCTTATTCTCTGTAATAACTGGTCGCCAATTTACTGTCATTGAATCTAGAGTAACATAGAACAGCTTGGGGCTTGTATTGTGCTACTTAAAGACTAGCCATTTGGTTCCTACCAAATGAAATAAACTGCTGTAGAGGCTTTTCTAAGTTTAATGGTAAAAGAGGCTTAGTTTGGTTTGCATTGTTTTGTGAGGCTCGTCTAGTTTATGCTCAATTACTTTCACTAAACCACGTATCAAACTCACCATGACATGATTTTCATTTTTTCCAGGAGAACAGGCCCATATGAAAACAAACTCTATGTCATGCACGAATAAGGCCACCTAATTTGAACTTATTCAGACCATGCGATATAGGAGTCTCATGCACTGGACTTGGATTGTAAGTTGCAAAGGAACCTTGTTAGAGAAGCACAAGAGAAAAGTAGATGGTCACAATTTGCACCTCTCCCTTGCTTAATCCTTTCTCTACCTCCTGAAAAAGACATTATATGGATTGGATTACATGGGTTAGTCGTCCTAAAATTAGGATTCATTTCTTGGCGCAAATTATCACTTGTAGCATCCTATATCATCATCAATTCTACTGCATTTATAAAAGCTTTCTTGTTTAGTAGCTTGCATTGTAGTGCCAACCTAAGAATAAATCAAGTTCTAGGGATACAACCTTTAGTGTATATCATAGTGTGTCATCACAAAAAAGCGTTGTCAAAAGCACAATACTTCCATATATGAAGAAAGTCAGATGTATGTATTTTTACTGCTATATTGTAAAGATGATGCTTCAGTATTTTGAAACCTTGGCCTTGTTGTAAAAATGGAGTAATCTTTTAGCTGCATCAAATTGCATCCTCGCATTGTGTCATCCCATTAAAGTGAAATTCAACTCTACTAGATCGCTCGTCTTTTTCTAGGCTTCCTTGGCCATTCTGTATGATGCATTACATTTCACATTACTAAGTCATATTATCTTCTCTCTCTTTCTATGATTACTCTGGAAAAGAAAGTTTCACTACTCAAAAGCTCTCGATCTTTTTTCCTCCATGTTACCTTTTATTAGACCATTAATGCAAATATTGATTAATATATCGGTATTGGGGATCCCTGATATTGATATTTTTTGATATCGCAGCAACATCGCGATATGTTTCCATAATGGTCAATATAGCCGATATATTAGCCTATACGGACCTATTAGCTTATAATTTTTAAAAATTATTTTCTATCTGATATATTTGATACTGATCGTACTGTTCAATATACCTAATACCGATATAATATTGACTGATACTAATACCGATATCAATATTTTCATCCATGTATTAAACTCATGATTATGTGATTGAGGAGCTATTGGTCAGATAAGTAGAGATTGAAATTCTCCTGTAGCAAGCAAAACCATATAATAAACCCCTGACAACTTTGGAATTTTGCCAAGAAGGTTACTCAGTGCCATTATCAAGGTCATTATTGCTACCATCCTTGATCATAAACCTTGACCATTTGCTATTGTTATTTTTGAAAGAGTGCTGAGGCAATCTACGAAGAACCAATTGTGATTTTTTTTATATTTATTATTCTCATGAAAATTGGGGTGAGTTTAGAATAACGATTTTCTATGAACAATCATTGTGATGGGAAGCCCGATATATGAATTTCCGGTATGCATGATATCCGGGGAAATGTCGTGCAATTTTTGGGTATATTGTATACAGTCTTACTTTACACATGGAAGATATTATTTTTACAGCTTGGATTTGTGATTATCAAGTTACACATTAACAACTCAATCGTTGCATTAAGACTCCTCTTTCACTCATTCTGTGATATATTGTTAAAGTCACGCCTAGGCTTGGGGCATAAAGATGTGCACAACATACCTAGGTGAGTTTTATTTCAAAAGGCATACTCTTTTTTTTATGAGGATCAAGCTTTCAAGTCAAGGAAAGTGAAGAAAATGAATTTTTATTTAATGATGATGATGAACATTATTATTTGCCATGAACATATTGGAAAAAGTATTTCAAATTTATTGATGAATTTTATATTCTTGTGAGCTTGTGGTGAGCCATATTAATTGTCATATTTTATACTTAGTAGAATTTTGAGTTTATGATTATTGTGAGAAATATTTGTTGATATTTCTTATTCTATTATTAGCTTTGCTAATTAAATTTCATTGAAAGAATATCATTTATATCTATTTTATAAATAGGCACATTATTTTCAGGAGGCATGTGCATGCGCCTAGGCATCAGGAATCTTTTTTGCCTTGATGCATCTTGTGCCCTTAAAAACACTGAATGTGAGTGATGCGGATCTGTTTTATTTGATTGTGATGTGAGGCACAATGCAAAATCTGTTGTCATAGCTAAGGTCATTGAACTTTGTTGCGTCCTTTAAATTTGACCGTACGTTAAACTGAGTGCGAGCGGCCTCTTAAGCGCGCGGTCGGGCAGATTGGAGCAACACAAAGTAAGTAGAAGTCGAATGAAGAGAGAAAAGTGCGGGGGCAATGGGAGAACACGTCTGTTTACGTGGAAAACCCCTTAGTCTGGCGAGGGGTGAAAAACCACGGTAGTGGACGAGCGGTCCGAGAAATCTCACTATAATGAGGAGAAAGTACAACAATGGAGGCCTGGGGAACCTTAGCGTTCTCAGGATGTTACAGTATAAGAAATGTAACTTCTCTCTTTTTTCTCTTCTAGAGGGTTCTGGCTCAAGTATGAATATGAGAGTCTAGCATCCAAAAAAGATCCTTCTTCAGCTGCTGAAGTTGGGTATTTATAAGGAGAGTGCTGCCGTAAGGGAGAAGACACGTGGTGCTGGCATGTCAGGGTTGCCTGCCACCATTGCCACCACTGTGTATGTGGCTGTGATAGGGACGCCTGTTACAGTCTGCAGATACGGCGCTCAAAGGTGCATGGCCTGCAGGTACGGCGTGTCAGGAGCCGTTAATCGCTCGTGCCAGCTTGCGCCGTGTAGGCCATCTGAGCTGGCGTCTGGTGGTCCCCGTCCCAAATGGGTCTTAGTGTCCGCCCGGATTGCCAGGCGCTTGGAAACGAGTTGGCCGTTTGAATTTGATCGGGCTTGTGGGCCTTTTGGGCCAGCCTTTTTACGTGATTCTTTGGGCCTGCGTCTGCAGTTTGAATCCTAGGATTCCAGGACCCATCACGAGCCCCCCATGTCAAGCGGTTCGAGGACTCAGCCGTTTGACATGCCTTGCAAACATTTTCTCGCCGTCATCTGCCGACCAAACAGCGAACCTGGTTAATCTCTCTCTCTCTCTCTCTGAATATAAGATTTCGAGCGCACCTAACCCATCAACCTATAGCCTATAAGGTTACAGAGTTGACCTGAATAGTCAATAAATTTGATCGCGCGCTCTCTCATCGTCCTCTGAGAATATGTCGACCACCGGCGGCAACGCTGCCGGCGACCAAGCATACTTCTGCTACCAGTGTAATCGCACGGTGACTCTTACGCCATCGCCGAACTCCGACATTCTCTGTCCTGATTGCAATGGCGGCTTTCTCGAAGAAGTCGAGACGCATGATCCTAACCCTAATTCTAGTCCCTTTTCGACCCCAATGGTCGACGCCTTTTCTGAACCTCTATATCCAGCCGGCTTCGGCGGAGGCGGTGCTCGCGGCCCTATTGTCTTCTCATCCACCACCATTGACATCGAGAACCCTCAAAGCTTCTCGAACATTTTTCTACCACCTGTTCACCAAGAAACTCACGTCTTCAACCCCTTCGAGTTTCTCCAGAATCATCTTCAGAATCTCAGAGCCAGCGGCGCTAGTATTCAGTTCGTCATCGAAAATCACCCTTCTGATTCCGGTTTCCGCATTCCTGCGAATATTGGTGATTATTACTTCGGCTCCGGCCTCGAACAGTTGATTCAGCAACTCGCTGAGAATGATCCTAACCGGCATGGGACGCCTCCGGCGTCAAAGAAGGCTGTGGAAGGGTTGCCGAATATCAAGATCACTGAAGATCTGGTGAAATTGGATTCGATCCAATGTGCGGTTTGTATGAATGAGTTTGAGTTGGGTTTGGAAGTTAAACAGATGCCCTGTAAGCACATATACCATTGTGATTGTATTATGCCTTGGTTGGAGCTGCATAATTCTTGTCCTATTTGCCGGTACGAATTGCCGACTGATGAACCAGACTACGATCGCCGCGTGAGGGAAAATCGGGGGTCAGGGAGTTCGACTGGAGGCGTGGGAGGATCGGCTGCTGATAGTGATGGGTCTCAGGGAAGTTCTCATACGCCCCGCATTGTGGAGAGGAGATTTAGGATCTCATTACCCTGGCCGTTTAGTGCACTTGCCTCCTCTGGTGGGAGCAATGATGGTGGAGCTAGCCGTAACAATAGCAGTGGTGATCAAGGTTCGGGTTCTGGAGATCATCAGATCAGAGATCATGAACTGGAACCGAGGGAGTAAAGTCTGGGTCGAAGTTCATAGGTAACCTCTCGTAAGAAATGCTCTATTTTTACTGTCCTGATATGTTCTAACGGTTGGGGAACTACTTGTGATTGAAACTTTCGTGTCATTTTTGTGATTTTATGTACTTATAGTTGGGGAATAGGGGAGAAATTGGCTATCTGTTTAGAAGTTGATCTAGTCTGCCCAAATACCTCTAGTTATGCCAGATTTCTAATTGGATAATTAATGTTAGCTTATTTATTGATTAAAAAGTTAGCTTAGGTTTGGAGGCATTTGTACAATGTTGAAGGTTTTGTCTTTCAAGCATATGTTATACGTGTGAAGAAAAATGTGATAAGGTTTCAATATCCATGTGATCAGAATTGATTGAAATAAATGTTTAATGGGAGGAATCATTGGTGATTGGTACTTCTTTGAATCTGATGTTGGGTGACATTTATGTCATGAAGGGTGTGTAGTAATGCCATGATATCTCTGTGATGATGCCTTTTAGACTGGGCCTGGATTGAGAATTGGATGGCTGCTCGGTCCATTGGTCAATTAAGTATGCTGGCACATCTATTTTCTTTTTTCCATTTCCCCTTTTTATTTTTCAGTTTGGTGAGCGTTAGTGAAGTTTAAACATGTTAGCCACCATTTTTAGAGGTTTGAGTGCCAGCCTTTTCTTTTATTTCATACTTATCTTGACTTGTCAAGTATTGCATGGCATGCCTTAGTTCTCCATACCATTCACCTCATAAATTAAAGTGGGAAACTTTTGGGAAGCCTCTTGCATTCACTTATTTTCTAAATTCCTTCCCCTTTCTGCTATCACTGGACTTTCAAAGCCAGATATAGTTTGATGAATATTTTCTTTTTTTCCTTTTTTTTTTGTTTCATTGTTTTTCTTTTCATCATTTTTTCTTTTTATGTTTATTCAATGGAACCAAATTTCTGAAGATGGAGTTCAATTTCGAAGTAAGAGAGAAATTTTTGCTGCCTGGAATTGAGAATTGCTAGTGTCAATTAGAAGCTTCAGTAACCCCAATGTAAGTTTTGTGGGTATTTGTCTTCTCTGATAATGACAAGTTTCTGATTGAAGCGGATTTTGGCTGGATTTGATCTTACCAACCCGGAGCATTTAAAATGTTTTGTTAATTTTGGGAACTTTCATGCAGTTGATCCTGTGATTTAGTCATTTAATGATTTCAAATCCCTCAGGTTGCTATCTTTCTGTTTTCTCCTATCACTCTGTCTTACTTAGACTATCTATTATCACAGTCCTATTAAATTAAACTCATGCAGTCTGGTTCATTAATTTTTTAGTTCATTGATGTTCCATAGAGTGACCAGATTTCAAACTTGTCAAAAATATGGTGTCAAAGATCTGAGATCTTGGGTTGTCTTGCATTTGGATATGTATGCATTGTATGCTGGTGGCTCTCAGGGAATTGTGTGCTTACATATGTAGCATAGTTTTCCTTTTATCAAGGAGAACTGTTGATGTATTAGGAATAGGACGGTGATCATCAGGGTTTTGTTCTCTCCTTTTCACTTATTTGTGTCCCTTTCTTTGGTTAGTGATTAGCAATGAGGGCATCCTTAGTTGTGGTAATGCTGTTTTGGAGCATGTATTTCAAGGTTGCCATGCTACTGGTTTATTCCTGGTTTGGATAAATGGCGTTTAGCTTTGGATCTCATAGTTATGCCAAGTATTGCTTCAGTAGAATAATACCGTTTATGCCATAGTTATGCCTAGCAGTGCTTCTGTAGAATAATTCCAATTATGCCATATCCTTATATTCCCAATCTTTATTATTATCTTAATTGAAATTCAAGTTTCGTAATGGATGGTTATTAGTTAAGTTATAGATCAAAAATAAGTGGACTCATTTTGGGATATAAGAACGTAGATTCTGAAAGATCAGCTATTGGATATGAGAATCATAAGATATTTTCCTTGAAAAAGGTAAGCTACCTGGTCAAGTACGAATAATATGTACAACTATGCCTCGGCATAGCTGGAGCAGATTACAGGATTGACATTGCTGGCTATATGACTTGAGCTGGATCACCAGTGATGTAAGAGAGAGAGTTGTTTGGGATTTAAGATGTGAAAACATGTCTGAAGCAATCGGTTTTGGTTTCTAGTATAACGCATTGATCCAAATATCACAGCAACAGGGTGGAATTGCATCACACTCTCAGGATTTCAACTTCATATGAAGGCTAATAATTTGCAAAGTGAAGAAAATAAATTAGGAAATCTTGATTTACTATAAGAAGATTTTGTTGAAAAAAGATGGCTAGTCTCACCTACCTGCATAATAGAAAGGAGGTGGTTGTGTTTTAAATGTGTGACCACAAGTTTGACGGAGTAGCCTTAGTTTTGTGCAAAGGTTTACCCTCTCTACCATATGATGACTTGTTCAATTATTAGTAATTCTATTATCTGTAATAGAACAACCTNTCGTGGCGCCTCAGCCTGGGAGGCCCTGTCGGGAGCCGCCTTCGTCGACTGTGACATGCCGGCTACCTGGGCGGCCAAGCCCCTCACCACTGGATCGGGATGATCCTCAACCCCAACACAGGGGTTAGCGCCACCACCTTGTGAGGCCGCTTCTCTGGGGGCCGCCCTCGCCTGCGCCCTTGTGTTCACCATTAGGAGATTTGAAGCTTGCGTTGTTGGGTAGTTGCGGAAAATGTTAAAAGCAGACTTTCAGTCGCTTCCCACAGACGGCACCAATGTTGCGTCCTTCGAATCTGACTGTACGTTAAACTGAGTGCGAGCGGCCTCTTAAGCGCGCGGTCAGGCAGATTGGAGCAACAGAAAGTAAGTAGAAGTCGAATGAAGAGAGAAAAGTGCGGGGGCAATGGGAGAACGCGTCTGTTTACGTGGAAAACCCCTTAGTCTGGCGAGTGGTGAAAAACCACGGCAGTGGACGAGCGGTCCGAGAAATCTCACTATAATGAGGAGAAAGTACAACAATGGAGGCCTGGGGAACCTTAGCGTTCTCAGGACGTTACGGCATAAGAAAGGTAACTTCTCTCTTTTTTCTCTTCTAGAGGGTTCTGGCTCAAGTATGAATATGAGAGTCTAGCATCCGAAAAAGATCCTTCTTCAGCTGCTGAAGTTGGGTATTTATAAGGAGCGTGCTGCCGTAAGGGAGACGACACGTGGCGCTTGCATATCAGGGTTGCCTGCCACCATTGTCACCACTGTGTATGCGGCTGTGATAGGGACGCCTGTCACTGTCTGCAGATACGGCGCTCAGAGACGCATGGCCTGCAGGTACGGCGTGTTAGGAGCCGTTGATCGCTCGTGGCAGCATGCGCCGCGTAGGCCATCTGAGCTGGCGTCTGGTGGTTCCCGTCCCAAATGGGTATTAGTGTCCGCCCGGATTGCCAGGCGCTTGGAAACGAGTTGGCCGTTTGAATTTGATCGGGCTTGTGGGCCTTCTGGGCCAGCCTTTTTACGTGACTCTTTGGGCCTGTGTCTGCAATTTGAATCCTAGGATTCCAGGACCCATCAAACTTATTTTAAGTAATTGGATGATTAGTTCATGGCAAAGATTTTGGTAGGTGATATTCTAGGTGGATGGTAAGTTTATGGCAATATTCATCAACAAAAGGAATAGTATTCTTCTAAAAATAGTTTTTTTGTTTTCAACTCCAATATTGTTCGATGAGATGATGATTAACTTATTATTTGGAGCTTGTCCCAAAGCCCTCTTGATTTGAATGGTGATCTTAGATACCCATGTAAAGTAGCCGAGTTTCCAAGATAATTTTGTACAATAATTCATGATTTTAGAAAATGTACTATTGAGTATTTGTCTACCCTTCTCTCTGATCTTCCTCGTACCTTTTTGTCTTTCTTCTTTGTTGGCCTTGTCCGCACTAATACTTTGTTAATCAAGCTCACCCCTTGTGAATGTCTTTTTCAACTTGTGTCTGTAACTCCTCATCTGGTTTCCTTGTAAGCAAGAAAAATGAATAATTTCAAGGTGTGTTACAATGTTATTTTCTTGAGACAATATTTTTCCCTTTTAAATGCAAATGGGTTGTTGTAAATCGTCTTGGGGATCCAACAAAACGTTGTTTGATTCTGTTTTTATTAATGAAATTAAATCCGAAACTCTAGAAAGGCAGAGGATTGCCAAATGATAAGAAATTATTCTTTAGTATAGATAATTACTTAGAAATCTAGTTTTTTCTCGTGATTCTTAGCAGTCCGAAATCGACTGTAAATTTATATATAGACAATATGGAAGGTAAAAACATGTCTACTTGATTCAAAATGACTCATGAAAATTGAGTTTAAAAACATAAAAACTGCCATAAAATAACTTCCGAATTGCAAATGTGGCCACATGCATGCCTAGTGTCTTAAAAATGCTTAAAAGGTGCCTTATGCGCCTCGGATATTGCAAAATTTAATTAAGCACTTTATTATTTAAAAGACTTAGAAGTGCTATTACTATTCCAACATTGGACTTTGATTTTTTAATGAAATTGAAAATCTACTACAATATTGGCTCATATTGCCTTTTATTTTTGAAGCAAATGTTCACTCGTTCATGTCAAAATTTACTCCTTCCTTCATATGTATGTTTTCTCTACGTTGCTGCAGATCAACTCGGATGACATGTCGTAAAAGCCCATGACTACTGTCAGAGGTGATACAATTCTCTCACTTCATTTCTTTTTCTTTTTCTTTTTCTTTTTGAAATGGAGAGAGAAGGGGTTATTGAAAATGGAATTTGAGGTTTATAATGGTGAGGTGTTGAAATGCAATGTAAGTTATCTAGTGTTTCAGTGATCAGAAGACCCATTTCAGATTGAGCTTTCGTTGTCATTGCTGTGTTACTGATTCAACAGATTTGTACAAAACAATCTTGGAATTCATGCGGATTCTTCCTTAAAGCAATCCTTTCTTTTTAAATTTTTGAGTAACAGATAATCCCTCTTACCATCGGAAGAGATCATGCACTAGGTAAGTCCGAGGATTCAAAGAAAGTCTTGACCACTTAACCAAGTCCTCCTTACTAACTGTACTGACCCACACAGGGTCATCCAGGCCATGTAAAGCTTGACTTATTTCCACTGTAAACAAGCTCTTAATACTTCTACTGTAATGAAAATTTAAGATTTAAATTTTAAGAATTAGATGTTTCTCTTACGTATATTTTGGTTTTGGTTGTAGGAAGATAGAAAGAAAGTAAATATTTTATTACTTAGTCTGTTTGAAATAACCGTTCCTTTTGAAAATTATTATTATTATTATCACCATCACCGTATTGCACGGTCACTGTTTGTGGGAAAGACAAACATTGCTATAAGAATGAATTCATTTGTATCCTTCACGGTGNTGTGTTACTGATTCAACAGATTTGTACAAAACAATCTTGGAATTCATGCGGATTCTTCCTAAAAGCAATCCTTTCTTTTTAAATTTTTGAGTAACAGATAATCCCTCTTTCCATCGGAAGAGATCATGCACTAGGTAAGTCCGAGGATTCAAAGAAAGTCTTGACCACTTAACCAAGTCCTCCTTACTAACTGTACTGGCCCACACAGGGTCATCCAGGCCATGTAAAGCTTGACTTATTTCCACTGTAAACAAGCTCTTAATACTTCTACTGTAATGAAAATTTAAGATTTAAATTTTAAGAATTAGATGTTTCTCTTACGTATATTTTGGTTCTGGTTGTAGGAAGATAGAAAGAAAGTAAATATTTTATTACTTAGTCTGTTTGAAATAACCATTCCTTTTGAAAATTATTATTATTATTATCACCATCACCGTATTCACTGTATTGCACGGTCACTGTCTGTGGGAAAGACAAACATTGCTATAAGAATGAATTCATTTGTATCCTTTACGGTGTTAGTTATTATGCAAAATAATTATTTAAACTAAGTAAATGTATGTGATTTTATTGGGGAATTGTAGTAATATTGAAATGAAAAAATGGGTCCACCCAAACAGCACAGTAGATTTGGTTGGCACTAACCCTGCATCCGGACGATTGACACCAGCGGCTAGAATTTTAATCTTGAGGGATGATTCAGAAAATTAAATAAAAAAAAAATATGATTTTAACCCAATTTAAATTTAATTATATGCACCATAACTAGAGAATGTTCCTGTTAATGTTTGTTTCTAAATTGACATGGGTAAATTACAATGTTATTCGGTGCCCGGTTGATGAAGTCAATTAATAATTTTTCTCAGTTCTTACAAATGTTTTCCATTCTTTTTACGCTCAAATTTATTCTTAGTTTTTTTGAAAAAGAAAAAACCTTACAAGTTTTCTCGACATTATAAATCTTATAAATTGGTTAGTGAAATGTTTTTATCCAATTAAAAAATGCCATATAATTTAAGCAATTGGTGTAATCATCGCTAAAAATATGCCTAAGATTTGGATGAGATTATAATTCAAATTTTTATTAGTTTCCATCACTAACAATCCCCTGCCACTCAGTCTCTGTGCAAGTATGGCAACTAAAAAATCAATAGAGATGAAGAAACCGGCCGCTCTAAGTGACTTTTACAATAGATTTGGATAATCATCTGTTTATTCATTTATTTTTCATGGATTGATTAGTATAAATAAATGAAAAAGAAGTCCCGTGAGAAGCTGTGGGTTACAGCAGCCCACCGAAAGCTAAAAGGAGATGAAGAAAGTATCAGTGGTTACAGCTCATCTAAAGCTGTGGGTTTACAGATCAGGAGTAGGAGGGCTTAAACGGGCAAAAGGGTAGAGAAAAGGGCAGCAGAAGA
>JAODPA010057767.1:0-11299 GCA_025585075.1 Nepenthes mirabilis
ATATTTAATTTAATTATTCAATTAATAAATGGGAAATAATAAATTTAACCGCCGGTCAAAGAAAATAATTACAAAAGGATATGTATTGAGAAATAATTATTTAGTACTGGACACAGTTAATTGCTTGTCTGTCAAAATATTCAAAGTATTAATACTAAAAAGTAATAATTTTTTTTCTCAAGTCAAATTTCATAATAATCTCCGGCGAAGCCAACTTGGGATGATTACTGGATACTTGTTAGATTATAGTTTATTATTGTATAAATTTACATTTATTTGATGTACTATTTAGTGATTCGGTTGAGGTTATACGGGGATACTATACGAATATTATAACTTTTTAAATTAGAAGATATTTAATTTTGATGGATGCACCGGAATATGGGCTGGCCCACGGTCAACGGAGACCCAAAAGGTATGCCAAACGGTCAACGTAAAAGCAGCCCAACAAGGCCCAAAGGCCCGAAGCGTGAAAGATCCAAGACGGTCAACACCATCGTTGACCGTCTGGACTCTGGAAGATAGGTAACGTACGCAGACGGTCAACGCTCGCGTTGACCGAAATTACTGTAACAACAAGCCAAAAATAAAAAAGGCTTTTACGGGCCAGGCCCACTCAAGCCCACGATCCATCAGACGGCCGGCAACGACTTTCCTAGCAATTCGACGATCTCTGCTGATCCCCAAAAAGGATATTGATAAAATCGGTGCCTTTTCTCGTAAGGAAGGCACCAGATTATTTTAATCTCCTACCGAATGGGATGCTCCAACGGTTAAAAAACGCAGAAGGAAGGTGAGAGATTTGGAAAGTCGCTGACCGCCATGAAAGGAAATTGTATCAATCGCTTTGACAGCTGGCATCCATTTTGAAAAGCAGGCCAACCAACGAATCATACAAGGATCACTCCTTCCAAAGAAGGAAGATCGCCTGCTCAACCATAAGTAAGCACTGAAATTCTCGTTCCAGGCATGCTTTCGGTTATCAACACTTTCTGCTACAAACGCTTTCAGTTTTCTAAGCTTTCGGTGACGAACGCTCTCAATCATTGACGCCTTCTACTACGCAAATACTAACTCAGGCAATCCAAAAAACCCAAGGCATACAAACGTGTCCCTCACGGCCGTTTACTGCCTCCCCACATTCTAGATTCAAGAAGACATTCTCGTGTCTATTTCATCTGGAAAGAAACACACTCTCTCTTTCTCTCCTTATCAATTCTCAGTTTCATAAACCTTCTTATCTCTCGAAGGTTGTTTACTGACTTGAGCATCGGAGTATTTTCGGTGGGACAATTTTTCGCCGACACACTGACCTCCTATTCTTTTTAGTAGTATGTAGGATCCAACTCAGGGAACGGTGTCGGAATCAAGACAAGTGGATCATTTCGAATTTGTTCGAAGTTCGGATCCATGACGTATCATTGGCGCCCTATGTGGGAAACGCTTACAAAAGCCAACCACAAGTCTGCACAAAACGCCCCTTTTCACCTTCTGATTTTACAATGGTGAACACGAGAGTTCAAACTAGCGATCCCGCTAGAAATGCTGCTAACCCCGACTAGGATCACGCTACTGGTGCCACGGTCAACGAGGCTACGGGCGGAGTCCCACCGCCTTATTTTCAACAACTGATGGAGTAGATGCAGGCTAACAATCGTCTGCTCTATATACTTTACACTCAGAATGAACAACGACTGCAAGCGGCTCCTCCAACAACCATCCCAACACCTGCCACCAAAAGGGATGGCTAGAGGAAAAAGAAGCCGCCCAAAAGGCCCAAAAAAGCCGGGAATAATCCAGCTTCAGCGTCCTCCCGCGTTTCTAGCCAAAACAGGCCTGAGGAACGCTCTAAGAGCACGTCTCCGCGAGAAAGTCCTGAGAGAAGAAATCCCCAATACTCTCGGACAGAAGACAACAACGTAGTCCAGGAGTGAGTCTCCAGGACCGCCAGATCTGCTGGAGGCAGCAGCCAGCCGGCTGCTAGACCCTCCAGAGATAAGACGGAGTTGAGGGCTTACCTCAACTCCAAAAGATCAACAAACGCCGCTCGCGCCGATCCACGAGTGAACAAAATCTGGAACGGTGTGTTCCAAGATGAGAAGCGCGCCGTCGACTTGGACCGATCTCCTTTCACAGCAGAGATCCCGAGCCATCCACTGCCAACGAAGTTCAAGATGTCGTCCCTTAACTTATACGATGGGAGTAGTAATCCGGTTGATCACCTGGATCACTTTCGCACCCATCTGAGTCTACAAGGGCTAGAAGACTCAGCGATGTGCCGCTACTTCCCGCTCATGCTGAAGGGAGATGTCCGAATCTGGTTCCATCACTTCCCTTCAGGCACCATCAGCAGCTTTCGCGAGCTCACAGATCTCTTTTTGACTCAATATGCTTCGCGTCGACGAGAAGAGAAGTAGCCGTGGCATCTCTCCCACATCAAGCAGAAATTGGGAGAGAACCCACGGCGTTTCCTACATCGTTTTGTGGCAGAGGCTAGACGGATCCCATGGATTATAGAGGAGATCAAGTTGGGCAGCTTCTTTTCTGCACTGACCTACGATGACTTTTTCAAGCACCTAACCCATAAAAATCCTCAGACCTTTCGAGAGGCAGAATCCACCACCAGGGCCTACGCTGCAGCAGAAGAGGCCAACGAGGTAAAACGTTTAGAACGGACGGATCAGCCTTGATCGTTCCCTGGTTAAGGGAAGAGGAAGTACAACGGCGGAGATCACTCCCACCAGAAGCAGCATCGGACTGGGCCCCCAGAGCTCAGAGACTATGGGCTCACTAGTTCCACACCTCTGACAGACACGCGCTCGAACGTCCTCATGCAGATCTGCGGAAAAAAATTTCTGAAGTGGCCAAAACCACTAAAGAAGGACTCTGAAAATCAGTCGAAGTACTGCGACTTTCATCGTTCTGCTGGCCATTCAATTAAGGACTGCAAGACACTGCAGAGGGAGATCGAGGAGCTGATTCACAGAGGCCACATTACGAAATTTATCTGAGGTCTTGGACAGAGCTCTGGAGTGGTTGGTAAAGAGGGGCAGGAACAGATTTCGCCCCGAAACCGGGTTGCAGTAGAGGTGGTTAACATGGTTACCACCCGACCTGCTAAAAATCCATCTGGCAGCGAGGAACAATAGGCTGGGAGGAAGAAACAGCGCATGGCGGATAACACTATTAGCTTTAGTGATGATGACTTAGCCCATGTAGTGTCCCCCATGCTGATCCCCTCGTTGTATCTGCGCTCGTTTCGGACGGTAGTGTAGACTACCAGTTGAAGCGAGTATTTATTAATAATGAAAATTCTCGCGAATTACTTTACTTGGATGCTTTCTTCAGATTAGGTTTAAAAAAGAACCAACTAAAACCTGCTGAGGGCCCATTATACTGCCTCGACAACGAGCCAGTGCCCGTTCAAGGGACTATCTAGTTGGAAGTTACATTGGGACGTATCCAAAAATAACAAGTCGAACGCTCACCTTCCTGTGGTCGACCTACCCTCAGTATACAACGCTATTTTGGGCAGGCCGTGCTTGACAGCATTCGGGGCAGTTACCTCAATTCCACACCTTAAAATAAAGTTTCCAACACCCTACGGTGTCGGGGAAGTGCTAGGCGAACAAGTTACTCGGCGAACCTGTTACATGTCCCAGATTGCCCCAAGTTGCAGCACTAGAACAGTTGCAGAACTCGACTATCGGAATGAGGCAACCCTCTAGCAAGCGCAATCCGATGAAGCCACGGATCTAATCCCACTGGACCCGAAGGAGCCGGATAAGTGTGTACAGATCGGCGGCTCACTTACCAGACCTCAGCACGATGAGTTGATTGTGTTTCTGCGAAGGAACGCTGACCTTTTTGCTTGGACTCCGGCAGACATGCCTGGAATTCCGGTAGAAGTAATAGTCCGTAAATTAGGATTTGACTTCAGCCAGAAGCCCGTCAGGTAGAAGCGGAGGAACCACTCCGTTGAAAAACTAATCGTCATCCGTGAAGAGGTTAAAAAGCTGCTGGACGCAGGCTTCATTAGGGAAGCCCAATACCCGTACTGGCCCTCTAATATCGTTTTAGTGAAAAAAAAAGTAACAGAAAATGGCGGATGTGCGTTGATTTTACCGACGTTAATAAGACCTGTCCAAATGACGGCTTTTCCTTGCCCAGGATCGACCTGTTGGTTGACTCCACGACCGGACATGAGCTGCTAAGCTTCACGGACGCTTATTCGGGTTACAATCAGATCTGGATGAGTCTGGAGGACGATGAGCACACCTCGTTCATGACTGATCAAGGCACCTACTGTCATAAGGTAATACCTTTCGGACTCAAAAACGTTGGAGCAACTTACCAGCGCTTAGTTAACAAAATATTTGAAAAACAAATTGATCACAACATGGAGGTCCACGTCGACGACATGCTCGTTAAGAGTAAGGTCACCGGCAACCACATCCGCAACCTAGAAGAGTCATTCAAGGTGCTCCGTAAGAATCATATGAAGCTGAATCCAGTTAAGTGTATCTTCGGAGTGACCTTCGACAAATTCTTGGGTTTCATCGTCTCCCAACGGGGGATCGAGGCAAACCCAGAGAAGATCAAGGCGCACGCCAACATGGCTCTGCCACGGAACATAAAGGCCGTCCAGCGACTGACTGAACGGCTGGCAGCACTGTCCCGCTTCCTTGCGAAGTCTGGTAATATGTACCAGCCTTTCTTTAAAGCCCTTAGAGGAACAAAATCCAATGGGTTCCAATGGACTGCGGAGTGCCAAACCGCTTTCGATGAACTGAAATGGTACCTGGCCAGCCCGCCGTTTTTGGTGTCACCTAAGGGAGGAGAGGAATTATATCTGTATTTGGCAGTGTCGAAGGCGTCCCTGAGTTCTGTCCTCGTGCGCCAGGGCTCTGACGCTCAGCGGCCGGTCTACTACGTGAGTTCTGTACTTGGCGCTGATATTCTCTGCGCGGAAGTTGAGGCCCGACTTTCAGGCCCATCGGATAGTGGTCCTTACAGACCAACCGTTGAAGAGCATCATCCAGAAGCCCGACGTTTCTGAACGATTGGTAAAATGGGCAATCGAGTTGGACGAGTTCGACATTAAATTTCAGCCCAAGCTTGCTGTGAAAGCACACAGGCGTTGGCTGATTTTATTGTAGAGACTATAACCCTAGTCCTCGAGGAACAGCCCGAAGAAAGCGCGGAACTACTTGTTGGAGTTCCAGAATTGATACTTCACGTGGACGGATCGTCTATGGACACAGGCAGTGGCCCTGAAGTTGTCCTTACGACCCCTTATGGGTAGAAGGTGAAATACTCCCTCAGGCTTAATTTTTCGGCAACCAACAACATTGTCGAGTACGAGACCCTGTTAGCTAGATTACGGTTAGCTAAGGAGTGCTCTGCCAAGAGGTTGGCAGTTTACAGCGACTCCGAACTGATCGTTAATCAGGTTAACGGAAGCTTTGAGGCAAATAACCCCCTCTTGGCCAAGTATTTGGCTAAGGCAAGGGAGGCCGCCCAGGGTTTCGACAAGTTAACCCTGGTTCACATTCCCAGAACCGAAAACTGGAAGGCAGACCAGCTGGCTAAAGCCGCTGCTGCCGAAAACCCAGAGCAGTATTCGAGGGACATGCGGGAGATCCTAGACGCTCCCAGCATTGAGAAGCGAGAGGCCACGCAGATTTTTGAAGTAGAAAACTGGATGACGCCTTTCCTAAACTATCTGGCGAACGGATTATTGCTAGAGGACGTGGAGAAGGCCAAACGGGTCAAGAAGACAGCCGGCTGGTATGCTGTGGTTGACGGACGGTTGTACCGCCGTTGCTACTCCACTCCATACCTCCGCTGTCTAACTCCCAAAGAGGCTAACTATCCTTTAAGCGAAATCCACCTCGGGATCTGCGGGTCGCACATTGGTGGAAAAAACTTGGCCTTCAAGGTCATGCGCTAGGGCTACTACTGGCCCTCGATAAAAAAAGACGCGCTGGAATTCGTGAAGAAATGTGAAAGCTGTCAACTTCACAGCAACCTTCACCGCCAGCCATCCACAGATCAGAAGGCCCTTCAGGCCAAATGGGCCGAGAATTGGCCCTTCGTGCAATGGGGGCTCGATCTCCTCGACCCATTTCCTATTGCCACGGGGCAAAGAAAATTCATCATCGTGGGCATCAACTACTTCACCAAGTGGGTCGCAGCTGTCCCACTAGCTAAGATAACAGAACACAGCGCCCTGGAATTCCTCCGCCAGAACTTCGTCTGTAGATTCGGCGTCCTCGAGGTCATTGTAACCGACAATGGGACCCAATTCTCGGGGAAGCGCTTTACCAAGTATTACACCAGTCTTGACATCAAGTTGGTCCACACTTCGGTGGCATACCCTCAAGTAAACGAACAGGTGGAGGTGACGAACCGAACGCTACTCCACGGGTTAAAGACTAAGTTGGAGGACACAGGGAGCTCCTGGGCAGACGTGCTCCCTTCTGTTCTTTGGTCTTACCGAACAACCCCGAAGGAACCAACGCACAAGACACCCTTCAGTCTCTGTTACGGGACTGAGGCAGTAATTCCGTTCGAAATCTGGCTTCCAAGTCTCAGGGTAAAATCCTTCGAACCACAAGCTAACTCCCAAAAAATCGGGAAGCACTTAGACTTGTTAGAGGAAGCTCACGACGCTGCCAGAGTACGGACAGCAGCCTACCAACATCGGATCGCCCGATACTATGACAAAAAAGGTAAGGCGTGATGATTCAATGTGGGAGACCTGGTCCTACGAGGCGTCGAGGCCACAGGCAAGCTGGCCGGCCGTAACAAGCTCTCCCTAATTGGGAGGGACCTTTCCTCGTCTCCGCCGTTCTGCGAAATGGAGCTTACAAACTCTGGAGGCAGGACGGGAAATTGGTTCCGCGAACGTGGAATGCTATCCACCTAAAAAGATACTTCCAGTAGCGGGCACAGGTATGCATTTATATTATTGTTTGCACTCGCTTGCTTATTTTGTTTCTTGAGAAAAATAAGAGTTTACTCAGCATCCTTTATATGTATAAGTGCATGTGCTTTCTTTACAGGTTACCCGACCTAGACTGCCCCTAAGTCGAGAGGGTCTTCACCCTCTCATTAAACCCTGGTCATTCAGGCGGCTAAAAGCGGTCGAACTTGAACCTCGATCATCCGAGTGGCCCGTTAATGGTCGGATCTAAACCCTGGTCATCCAGGTGGTCCAAGAGTGGTCTATTTTAAACCCTGGTTATCCAACTGGCCCACAAGCGGCTAATACAAACCTCGGTCATCCAAGAGGCCCGTTAGCGGTCGTATTAAACCTTGATCATCCAAGTGGCCCGATAGCGGTCAAAACTTTAGGGGGCTTATATAGCATACGCAACGACCTCCTCTACGAGGAAATAGCGGGATCAGTCAGCGATGGTCGAAGGGAGAAGTGTCCTTCTCCAACGTTGGCCGTCCAAGTTATTACTTGGACAGCACCGCCAGGTTGGTTAACACAACCGCCTGCCAAGCCTAATGACATAGCTTCTTAGGCAGTCTAACCATATCAATCGGCCAACTCAGTTGGCCGCCCCATGCAACTAAGCATACAAATACAAGCAGTGAAAATAAATGGATACGGAGTTAAAAGAATTTTCGTTTCATTGCTTGAAATATGTTACAAGATTACAAAATTACAAGCAGGAAAATGTGCAAAAAGCTAAGGAGGCGGCGGCCACCTCTAACTATCCCGGAGCTCCTCTACGAGGTCGTCCTTATGCTGCGCCCCGCAGTTTTCTAAATAAAGGTACTGAAAGGGGAAGTTAGGGTCGATCAGCCTCACAAGACGCCGACAGACCTGGACCCCTTCAAACATCCGGGCGTGCAGCATGCCCTCGACCTCGTGGTGGCGAATCCGGAGACCTAGCTCATTCTCCAGGGTGGATATCCAATCTGCAAGCTGCTTCTTGCTTGCCTTGCTCCGGTCTTCCTGCTCTTTCAAACGAGTATTCTCGGCTCTCAAGCTGGCGATCTTTGTCTCCATTCCCGCCAGGACAGCCTCAAGGGCAGTAGTCTCCTCGCGATACTCCCCTGTTGAAGCGGCCAGTTTGGCGTCCAGCCAGGCAATCTCCGCCTCCCTATCCACCAGCGCCTTGTCACGCTGCTCCACCACTTTAAAAAAGGTGGAGGCCACCTTCAACTGCTGCACAAAAAACAAACAAAGAGCAAGTTAGAAACCTGGAAAAGGGAAAGTACAAGGAACCAATCACCAAGAGTCATACCTCCCAAAATTTCCTCACGTGCCTCACGGGCCTGTACTCCAAGCCTGGCCCAGGTGGCGGTGGACCAGGAGCATCCTCTCGAGCCGAGCTCGTAGC
Organism: Nepenthes mirabilis; assembly: GCA_025585075.1. Classification (NCBI taxonomy): domain Eukaryota; kingdom Viridiplantae; phylum Streptophyta; class Magnoliopsida; order Caryophyllales; family Nepenthaceae; genus Nepenthes; species Nepenthes mirabilis. The sequence goes on from JAODPA010057767.1 coordinate 8,361, forward strand.
TCCCTCCTCTAGAATGCGCTCCAGGATATCATCAGACTCACCCACAGTAGCTGCAGGTTCCTCAAATGCAGCCTCTGGAGTAGCAGTCGGAGGATCAAGCTCCACTGTTGGCTCCACAGCAGAAGTCTGCACAACTGGGGAGCAAACGGATGGCTCCCGCGCACCCACCACTGGCTCACAAGCCGGCTCCTCAAAAAGCTCCACCGATAAAGCACTAGGAACCGCTTGAGGCGCAGGCTGCGCCAAGATGACTCCAGAATCCATCGGCTAGTCCTCATGAGTCTTTTCTAGGCCCGCAGTGCTGCCAGACCCGCTGCAAATCCCGGCAACCACGTAGTCAATGAAGGACTACGACGATGAAGGCGTCTCCAACACCTTTTCTGGCAGTGGGCCAATAAACCCTTCGTCCGTCTGCCGCATACGGATGATGATGCCCTTGGAATCCTCCGGATTCATCATTCTCACGGGCAGCGTAGGTTTTGAACTGGGGATGGCGGACCCTAGTTCACCTTCTTTGCCTCCGCCCGAGAAACCAAAAAATCTCGTTCAAACTCGTCAGGGTTCTCCTTTATTAATTTAATCGCCCACTCCTGGGATGTCGTCTCCGCCGTAGACGGTGTCCCCGTGTATGTTTTCGGAACCTTGCCCCAATCCTTCACAAGGGGACAGGCCGTCCCTACACTCACGAAGAAGAACTGGTTCTTCCAATTCTTCAACGAGTGGTGTATAACCTTATTTATTTTTTGGTCAGGACGGGGGACGAGCGATATCCACTCTGCCCCCTGGTTTATTTTAAACAATACCCTAACCGTGGACATCCTAAGCTTCTTGCCATACTTGTGAAGAAAAATACACATAGTGCAGAGATACCTCATAGCATTGGCGTGAAGATGGGCGATAGGGACGTGTAGGGCTTGCAAAACAGACTGCAAGTCTTTCGGCAACGGGAGGCGGAGGCCACTTCTGAGGTGGGCCTCATAAACTGTGATGTGCCCATCCGGTGGAGTATAGGCCCTGTCGTTCATTCCCGGAACTCTCTACGCGATCTCTTTTGGAATGTTAAACTCGACACACAAAGCTTTAATGTCATTCTCTCTCAGAACGGATGCAAAGTCTGTGACAGATGCCATGGTTGCACGAAGAGCTAGGGTTTCTGACGAATGGGAACGAAGAAGACGAAAGCTTGGAGGCGTAAACAATTTTCGAAATAAAGGGGGAAAAACTTAGACGCCAAGCACACGTTAAAACCCCTCGTTAAGGACGCTGTCAATCCTGCCACGTGTCAACTCCTTACTTGGCCCTTCAAAAGGCGGATCTCTGGCACATTAATGGTCAGGATCTCTGCCCAACCAAAGAGAGACGTGTGTTTTCTTCTGGCTTGCAAACCAGCTGATGGCCACACGTCCATCAGGTCTGGCAAAAATCTTTTCCGAAATTGACCAAGACGGTCAACAATTTCGGTCAATATTGTTATCCGGAATTGACCAAGACGATCAACAATTTCGGTCAATATCATTCTTCGAAATTGACCAGGACGGTCAACAATTCCGGTTAATATTGTTCTCCATAATTGATTAAGACGGTCAACAGTTCTGATCAACGTTGTTCTCCGAAATTGACCAAGACGGTCAACAATTCTAGTCAACGTTGTTCTCTGGAATTGACCAAGACGGTCAACGATTTCGGTCAACGTTGTTCTCCGGAATTGACCAGGACGGTCAACAATTTCTGTCAAACTCTCATCTATGCCTTTCATAGAGTCCTCTGGGATCCTCAAACGACGAAGGACTGTAAGGAGCATCCCATCATGGACATACCGGAGCCCAAAATTCTGGCCACCGATATGAGGGGCTAGTGATGGGTACACCGGAATATGGGCTTACCCACGGTCAACGGAGGCCCAAAAGGTATGCCAAACGATCAACTTAAAAGCAGTCCAACAAGGCCCAAAGGCCCAAAGCGTGAAAGGCCCAAGACGGTCAACGCCATCGTTGACTGTCTGGACTCCGGAAGACAGGTAACGCACGCAGACGATCAATACAAGCGTTGGCCGGAATCACTGTAGTAACAGGCCAAAAATAAAAATGGCTTTTACAGGCCAGGCCCACTCAAGCCCACGATCCATCAGACGGCCGGTGACGACTTTCCTAGCAATTTCACGATCTCTGCTGATCCACAAAAAGGATATTGAAAAAATCGGCGTCTTTTCTCGTAAGGAAGGTGTCATATTTTTTCAATCTCCTGTCGAATGGGATGCTCTACCGATGTGATTTAGAAAGCTGCTGACCGCCACTAAAGGAAACTGTATCAATTCCTTTGGCAACTGGCATCCATTCTGAAAGGCAGGCCAGCCAACGAATCATACAGGGATCACTCCTTCCAAAGAAGGAGGATCGCCTGCTCAACCATAAGTAAGCCCTGGAACTCTCGTTCCAGGCATGCTTTCGGTTACCAACACTTTCTACTACAAACGCTTTCAGTTTCCTAAGCTTTCGGGGACGAACGCTCTTAATCATTGACGCCTTCTGTTACGCAAATACTGACTCAAGCAACGCAAAAAACCTAAGGCATACAAACGTATTCCTTACGGCCGTTTACTACCTTCCCACCTTCCAGATTCAAGAAGACATTCTCGTGTCTCTTTCATCTGGAAAGAAACACACTCTCTCTTTCTCTCCTCCTCAATTCTCAGTTTCATAAACCTTCTTATCTCTCGAAGGTTGTTTACTGACTTGAGTATCGAAGTATTTTCGGTGTGATAATTTTTTACCGACACACTGACCTCCTGTTCTTTTTAGTGGTGTGTAGGATCCAACTCAGGGAACGGTGCTGGAATCAAGACAAGCAGATCATCCCGAATCTGTTCGAAGTTCGGATCCAGGACGAATCAAATTTTTTTATTAGAAAAGATTTTATTTTATTTGATTTTAATTTTATTT
>JAODPA010057778.1:0-11299 GCA_025585075.1 Nepenthes mirabilis
TAAATAACTCTAATGCGTCATGGATCCAAATTTTAAACGAATTTGGGTCGAACTAGTCCATCGGATTTCGGTCATCGTCCTTTGCACCTGAAATCTTGCACACCACAACTCCAAACAAGAGGTCAGATGATAGCGAAATTGGATTCCATCGAAAATATTTCGACGCTTAAGTTAGTAAACAGCATTCGGATAATAAGAAGGTAAATATAGATAATATAAAAGTGAATGCTAAGATGGGATTGGAGAATGATGGTCGGAGGTGCACTCGTGGTGCGTGGTTTTGGTCGTGGGTGCTCGCGGAGAGCAGTTTTCTCCCAGCACTAGTTTACTAGGAAATAGTGACAGAGAGAGAATGAGAGTGTTGAGATGCTTTGAGAGTATAGAGAGCTTCTGCTAACTTGAGTATGCAAGAAAGCGTTCCTATAAAGTGGGTCTCCATGACCTTTTATAATCGTGGGCCTCTATTATCTTCTTTAGATGGTGAGGCGGGATGCCCGCCTTCTGTGGGGATCGTTGTCTTCCTCAACATGGGCATGGGCGCCATACTGGGCTGCAAAGGTTAGGAATGGGGATTCCCTTCCTTCTATGGAGATGCCACGTGCAATAAATGCTATGGCATCCTCTGTGAATTGCGCGCTAATTTGTGAGTTTTCCTTTTGAGATGTGCTCTGCTTTTGAAAGATTTTCGTTACGAAAGATATTTTCATTCTTAGAGGTGTGGAGAATTAGGGTAGGCGATCGTTAAGGCTTGCGAAGGTGCGTGTGGGCCAATTTTGATCTGGTCTATGTTTATCTTGGACTGCTTCCGGCTTACTTATTGCGCTCTTTCGGTCAATTGCAGTATTGATCGTTCTAGGGATAAATGGGCTACAATTGTTTCTAGGTTACTTATCCATTTTGGGTCGACCCACTACTGGCATCCCCATCATTAGCCCCCATGTTTGTGACCTGGATCTTCGGCCTCCGAGATGTTCACGATGGGATGTGACTGGTTATATTGTCTCCTCAAGTCTGTCCCAAATTCTCTTTTCTATTATTCCCGGCGTGATTCCCCTGCCTTTTGGATTCCCTATAGATCCGCCAGTGCTATTGCCTTTTGGCGTTTAGCGTTTCCGTTCGTGTTATAAATTAGGGAGGTTTTGACGTTCCTCACTATTGCCTTTTCATGATGCTTGGTGTGACATTACGGGAGCTCGACTCTGCCAGGAAACTTGCTGCCCCAGTTGCCGGTTGGAGCTTAGACGGTTCATGCTCTCTAGTGCAGCCATTTCAAGTCATGAAGCTTGAACTGCTTTGGCCACCCTTTTTTGTGCTGGACGCCACTTTGGTCATCCCTTTTCGCGGGGGTGGTTGTTATTAAGATTTAAATCCAGGTTAGAGCCTACCCATTTTTGAATCTCAATAACTATTTTTGAGGGTTAGGGGCCCTTCATACAACTCTCCTCTTTCCAAGAGTACTGTCATGTATGAGTGTTGACTAGATTCATTGACCGTAGCGTTTTAATTCGAAGAACAAAGTGGAGGTGAGCATTGACTGAATTCATTAACTGTAGCGTTTGAAACCGGAGAATGGAGTGAAGGCGAACGTTGACTGGATTCGTTAGCCGTATCACTTGAATCTGAAGAATGGAGTGGAGTATGACGTTAACCGAATTCGTTGACCATAACGATAAAATTCGGAGAACGGAGCAGAAGCGAACATTGACCAGATTCGTTGATCGTATTGCTTGAATCCAGAGAACGGAGTGGAGGCGTACCGTTTGGATCCAGAGAACTGAGTGTAATATTGATCGAGTTCATTGACCATAATGTTAAAATTTGGAGAACAAAACAGAAGCGAACGTTAAGCGGATTTATTGACCGTATCGTTTGAATTCGAAGAACTCAGGGGGTTAAGTTTGACGCGTTGTTCTGTTATACCGCCGAATGGGCAATCAAAGGGCTGCAGAGCCATTCTGAGACTCTCGCCACTCTGAGCGACCCGTTACCTTCCGCCACATGTTGCCGCGTAGGACAGTTGTAATCTCAGCAATTAATTTGTTAGAAGATATGACTTGACTATGCCCTCTCCTTAATCGACAGGTGTCCGTTATGATTGCCACGCTTTTTCGATGCGCTACTTCTCTTCAGCGGCGTCGATCTTTATAAAAGTTACGCGGCAGTTCAAATTTTCCTTGCTCCTTCCTTTTTCAGAATGTCTCAAGTCTCCGTCTCTCCTTTCTATTATGCTTTTGTGACACTTTTAGTTAGTAAAATGTCCTCAGTCATTTCTCCCAGTGAAGTGAGAGAACTCTACGTTCAGTATAACATCCCATCTCATATTGTGTTCTCGATTCCTGGGGAGTTAAATAGGGCTTGCTCTCCTCTGGTAGTCCATATTTCTATCTGCGAGACTCAACTGTAAAGTGGGCTTCATCTCCCAGTCCCTGAAAAGCTTCTCCGCATCTTTACAGAGTTTCGCATCCCTATCACACGATTTCACGAGAATGTTATGCATTATCTCTGCTCACTTTGTATATTTCTCAGCCACCATTTTCTACTGCTGATGGTGGAGGTCGTGAGAGTTTTGTTTTGGTTTACCCAGAGTGGGGACTGGATTTCACTTTCTCATAAAGAGCTGCGTATCAATGGAGCGATATATGAGTCGATTGAGAATTGAAAAGACCGATTCTTCTTTGTGTGACTTGCTGATGGCTAGACCCTATCTAGGGATTGAGGCAAGGTTCCCACGGATTTCATCGGGAAGCCCACCAAGAAGGAGGTGGAAGTTATGGAGCTGCTGTTGCAGTTGGTGAGGGAGCACCTTTCTGAGTTCAAGAGGGATCACCTAATATCCCGGGAGGTGGTCAGGAGAGTTCATTGGGGTCCTCCCTTATCAGTCCAAAAGTTCAAAACTCCACCGCAATGGCATCGCATCCTAAGAGGAAGGCTGGGGTTCTCGCCATTGGCGATTCTCCCAACAGCCCTAGGAAGAAAAGGGCGGTGCCAACTGAGCTTTCTTTCTCGTCCTCTACCGAGCTAGATTACCGCATGGCCTGACGACTTGCTGAAGTCGAAGAGAGTTATGGGGTGGGGACTCCCGCTATCTCTTCTGACTTGGGGGTCATCGAGTGAGTTGCTGCTGGGGAGCTCGTCATTGCGCCATTGCCACCAGGTGATTTGGCTGCGCCGGTAGAGTTGGCACCTGAGACCAGAGGGCTGGTGAACCTTTGAGCCACCTGCAAAGCTGGTGGAGATTGGTGAGGCTAGTTCCACCGTCGTCTTGCTCCCTGAGGTCATGGGCAGCTCTAGAGTCACTTCAGTGGAGGTCCCTTCTGGTGGAGTTGGGGCTACAAAGGAAGAGAGGATTACTCCGGAGGTGGCCCCTACAACCGCCATACTTAGCCTTCTAGCCGGTCCATCACGGTAACTCCCGTCGCAGAGCTCGGGGTCATAGGGACCAACGAGGAAAAAGAAGAAGCGCAAGTTGTACACAGTAAGCCCTCAAGAGGAGCTTCTTCTTTCTCTTACTTCTGTCGCTTAGATTGACTTATTTTTGTTGGGATTGCAGGACCAGAGGATCCTTGGTGCAATGTCGAAGGGCTTGTGCCAATGGAACGAGATAATTGCGGAAAGGGAGGAGGAAATTCTTCGGATGGTGGAGCTCCTAAGTCAATCTGATGCCCTTGCCGTTGAAGCCCAAAAAGATAGGGATGAGAGCGTCGCCCTGGCCCTAAGATTCCAAGAGGAAAATACCACCCTCAAGACTGAGTTGGTTGAGTTGAGAGACTGGGGAGCTTAGAGGCTCGGGCTGCTAGGGCTGAGCGTTAAGATGGCAAATTTCGAGAAAGAGTCGCTACGCTTGAGGCTGAGATGTCAGTTCGCCTGTGTCCAGAGGAGGTAAGCACGCTGCTAAAGTCCAGAGTTTTGGAGGAAGTCAACTTCTGTAGGCGGATTGTCACCCTAGTATCACCTGACTTCCTTGTAGGCATTCTTGATCCACTAAACAGCACGACAATGGATCACGAGGACTTAGTGGACTACTCCCACGCCGGCAGAGAGCCTCACCCTTCTAGTGGTCCCGTATCTTAAGCTTGGATTTTGTATTTTGTTCTTTTGCACTACAATTGTAAATAGAATTTTATTTATGAAAGGCTCATTTTATTAATGCATCAAGTACTGTGACTTTGTCCAGCTTTCCTCTCTTTTTTCCTTTTTTTTTCTTTTTGCGCTGGTCAGCCATCTGGCTAGTTGCACTTGCGCGAATTGACCAGTTGTATCAGAGCTTTAACCATCACAGTCTGGCTATTCAATGATGTGACGCTTGTCCTTATGTGCTATAGGCGGGTTCAATTGGGTAAAGACACGTGTCACTTTTGAACAGAAGCGATGCGACCCTTCGAACCCCGTTGTGACGCCATTTTAGGCAAAAACTTTTGCCTATATAATCGCAACGTCCCTTGCGATTCGCTTCATTTCTTTGCTCCATAGTCTCCTTGCCTTCGTCATGGCTAAGGAGAATATGATCGATATTCCCACTTTGATTGGCTTTGGGAGAGAGGCGTCTCAACTTCCTATGCCAAGATCCTCCTCTGACGGGGAGAGTAGCGAAGGAAGGACGCTGTCTGAGAATAGCGAAGGGGACTTTGCTAATGTGGATGCAGACATGGAGGGAAATCATCCAAGCCTCCCACCTTTCTACCCTCAGGGTGTCTCGAGAGCTACTCCATCCTAGGGGCCTACTGGCCCCTCTCGTCAGGTTTGCCTGCTTAGTCGCGTGGTTGCGCAGCTGACCATTTACAATATTCTTTTGCAGACTCCTTTCTTCACTTTCTCAGCCAACAAGGAGGTCTCACGAGTTAGACGAGTTTCTATCTTCATAGGGAGACAAGATCGCCTATATGATGCAGGCACAGGCTGATCTCTTGGCCGAGGACATGGGACGACGTGTCAACGCGGTGGTTGGGGAGGTGCTACAGAGCCAGGCGTGAGCCAACTATTTTGATCAGGCCTTGACAGAGTTTGAAGCAAGGCTGTAGTTGGTTTTAAACTCACATGTTCAAGCCATGGAGAGGATTGCGGCCCTCGAAGGCGACCTGAGAACAAGGCTTTGCCCTGAAGAGGTGGCTCCTACCCTTGATGAGCAGTTTTAGGTAGGGATAGATTTCAGCCGGCGGGTAGTTTCCCTGGTGGATCCACATTTTTAGGTCGACTTTCTCGATTTGAGAAACGTCGGAGCCTCTCGTCGATCGGAGCTAGTTGGATATTTGATTGGCCATGGCCGGAGGCATGCGCCACGTCCTCCGAGGGATCCTTCATCCCGAGGAGCCATCAAGACGAGTCGTGACAGATTCTTTTACTTGCGGTGTTGTAGAAAGTCCCACTTTTTGTATACGAGCATACTCTTTATTAAATGGATTACGTTTTTATATTATGTGGCGGTGCGTAGATTATCATTTCAGGACTCTTGCCTTCTGTTGGAGCGTATATTCTTTCACATTTTGCCCTGACTTGCTGACCGTCGTAGACTAACCGTGTTGTCTCCCTTGGGAGGAGGTCGTTGCACACATGTTGTGTAAGCCCTTTAAGGTCTTATATTCGACCACGAATGGGCCACTTGCGATGGAACCAAGGTGTACTTTGACCTTTTATGGGCTGCTTGGTATCGGAATAAAGTTTAATTCAACTGCTTACGGGCCACTTGGTGTGGAACAAACATTTAATTCGACCATATACAAGCCGCTTGGTATGGAACCAAGGCTTAATTTGATCACTTACGGGCCGCTTGGTACGGGACCATGGTTTAATTTGACCGCTTACGGGCCACTTGATATGGGGCTAAGCTTTAGTTGCAAGCGGGTGAAGACTAGTCTAACTTAAGGGCAATCTAGGTCATCTGTACTTATGTAACCTACACGCAAGCATACATATGGAAAAGGGAAAACATAGGCATAACAACTTGTAAAAAAGGAAAGCATATTTCATTAATATAGGTACACTATTACAAGTAGACCGATGACCATACACACGACCTACGTAGGGCTTCATTGGAAGTAGCGCTTCAAGTGGACCGCATTCCATATCCGTGAAACCAACTTGTCGCTTTGGGTTCAGAGTTTATTTGCTCTGTTCCGCAAAACAGCCGAGACGAAGAACGGGCGTTTCCAATTCGAAAAGAGCTTGTTCCGATTGGCTGTCTTGCCTGTGGCCTCTATGCTTCATAAGACTAGGTCTCCAATTTTGAATTGTAAAGCTTTTACTTTCTTATTGTAATAGCGGATGATTCGCTATTGGTAGGCAGCCGTGCTCATTCTGGTCGCGTCGTGGGTTTTCTCTAGTAAGTCTAAGTGTTCCCTAATCTTTTGGGAGTTACCTAATAGGTCGAAGGCTTCGACCCTAAGACTTAGAAGCCCGACCTCGACCGAGATCACAGCCTCAGTCCTATAGTAGAGGCTGAAGGGTGTCTCACACGTTGGTTCCTTTGGTGTCGTCCGTTATGACCATAGCACAGAGGGTAGTTTGTCAACCTAGGAGCCCCTTATGTCCTACAACATGATTTTTAGACCATATAGTAGTGTCCGGTTGATGACTTTCACATGTCTGTTCCATTAGGGGTACGCCACCGAAATATAGATTGCTCTAATATCCAGATTGGTGCAATACTTGGTGAAGCGCTCCCTCGATAATTGGGTTCTATTGTCAATCACAATGACCTTGGGAATGTCAACTCTGTTTACTGTGCTCTGGCGGACGAATTCCATGGCATTATGCTTGGTGATCTTAGCTAGCGGGGCAACTTTAACCCATTTAGTAAAGTGGTATATGCCCATAGTGATGAACTTCCATTTGCTAGTCACAATGGAAAATTGGCCAAGAATATTGAGCCCCAATTGCGCAAACAGCCAAGGTGCTTGGAGGGCTCTCAACTCTGTGGGCGATTGGTGGTGAAGATTGCAATGAAGTTGGTAATTCTCACACCTATTTACCAATTTCAATGCGTCCTTCATCATTGTTGGCCAGTAATACCCTTGACACATAACTTTGAATGTTAGGTTTTTGCCGCTAATGTGTAATCCATAGATCCAGAGGTGGACGTCGTTCAATGCGTAGTCGGCCTTCTTAGGAGTAAGGTACCCGGGGTATGGAGTCGAGTATCCTCAGTGATATAATTTTTCGTCAACTACAGTGTACCAACCAACCATCTTCTTAATCTGCTAGGCTTTGTCTGCGTTTTTCGACAGGGTACCGTCCATAAGGTATCTCCAATAGGGCGACATTCAGTTCTCACAATCAGAGACCTGTATTGCTTCCTATTCCTCTATGTTGGGAGTTTTCAAGACCTCCTGAATATCCCTCGAGTACTGCTCTAGATTTTCAGTCGCTGCCGTTCTAGTGAGCTATTTGGCCTTCTAGTTTCAGTCCTGGGGACGTAAATTAGGTTGGGCTTGTCGAACCTCTGGATGGTACTCTTTGCCTTGGCCAAGTGTTGGGCCAAGAGAAAGTTGCATGCTTTAAAGTTCCCATTGATCTGGTTGATGACTAACTTTGAGTCGTTGTAGATAGTCAAGTGCTTTGCTGAGCATTCTTTGGCTAGACATAATCCATGGATCCTTAGGACCACTTCGGCACTGCTGCCTGAGTTAGTAGATAAGTCATCCACATTGAGGACCCAATCTAGCTCATTCTAGTGGTGATCTGTGTTGACAACGCGATGTTCATCGGTGATTGGGGTTGTGGTTTCGACGATGAAATCGGCCAATACCTACCCTTTGATGGATGGCTTGGGTCGGAACTCAATGTCAAACTCTTCCAATTTTATGGCCCATTTAACTAGTTATCCCAAAATATCAGGCTTTTGAAGGATGCCCTTCAACTGCTAGTCGGTCAGGACGACCACACGATGAGCCTGGAAGTATGGCCTCAACTTCTTAGCCTAGTAAACGAGCGCCAGAGCGAGCTTTTAGTGTTTGGGCAGCGAGTTTCACTGTCAGTCAATATTTTACTTACGTAATAGATCGATTGCTGTGTGCCAAAATTATAGCGTATTAGAACTAAACTAAGAGTCGCCTCTGATACTGTCAGGTAGAAGTATAGCTCTTCTCTGTCTCTTAGTAACATCAGCAACGGTGGAGTGGCTAGGTACTGCTTTAGTTCATTGAAGGTGGCCTGAAACTCTTCCATCCACTGGAATCTATTCACCTTTGTCCCTCTTAGAGCCTTAAAGAAAGGTTGATACTTATCTCCAAACTTAGATAAGAAGCAGGAAAGCGCTGCTAGTCTTCTGGTTAGCATCTGGATATCCTTGATACTCCGTGACAGAGTCATGTTTGTGAGGATCTTGATCTTCTCTGGGTTTGCTTTGATTCATTACTGAGAGACGATGAAACCCAAGAATTTTCCAGAGGACACTCCAAAGACATTTTGATGGGTTTAACTTCATCTAGTGTGCTCGAAGTACCTCGAAGGCTTCTACCAAATCACGAATATGATCGTTGGTAGTCTTACTTTTGACGAGCATGTCGTGTATATATACCACAATATTGCGGCCAATCTACTTTTCAAACATTTTATTCACGAGCCTTTAGTAAGTTACGCCTGCATTTTTCAAACCGAAATGTATGATATTGTAACAGTAGGTGCCTTGATCGGTTATAAACGAGGTGTACTCCTCATCCTCTAGACTCATCCAAATTTAGTCGTAACCTGAGTATACATTCATAAAACTTAGTAGTTCATGACTAGAAGTGGAGTCCACCGGCAAGTCGATCCTAGGCAATGGGAATCTATTCTTTGGGCAGGCTTTGTTGACGTCAGTAAAGTCGACATACATCAACTATTTTTTATTACTTTTCCTGACCAGGATAACATTGGATAACCAATCCAGGTATTGGACCTCCCTAATGAACCCGGCGTCGAATAGCTTTTTCATTTCCTCCCGGATGGCAATAAATTTTTCGACATAATAGTTTCTATGTTTCTACCTGATGGGTTTGCGGTCGAGATCAAAACCTAACTTATTGACCATTACTCTGATCGGTATCCCAGGCAAGTCAGTGGGTGTCCATGCGAAGACGTCTGCGTTTTACCTCAAGAAATTGATCAGTTCATCATATAGGGGTCCGGCGAGTGAGCCTCCTAACTGTAAGCACTTTTTCAGATCATCCGAATTCAGAGGTACGAGGTTGATGGCCTCTCCAAACTGCGCCTACTACAAGGTAGCCTCATCTCTATGGTCTAACTCTTCTACTTGCCTCTCGATACTACTTCGTGCTATCTGTGTCATGTAGAATATCTGTCCGATTACTAGTCGCCTAGCACTTCACTAATACCGCATGTTGTTGAAATTTTTATTTTTAAGTGCGGTATCAAAGTGACGACTTCGGATGTCGCTAGGCATGGCTAGCCCAGGATAGAGTTGTATGTGAAGGGTAGGTCGACAACCATAAAGGTGAGTGTGCGGCTCGTCGTTTTAGGGTATGTGCCCAAAGTTTCCTCTATTTGTATCGTTTCTTGGACTGCTATTGGTTCATTATCTAGCCCATATAGCGGTCCTTTGATCGATTTGAGTTGATTCTTTTTAAGTCCTAACTTAAAAAATGCATCGAGGTAGAGTAAATCTCTTGATCTTTCATTATCAACGAAAACTTATTTCAGCTGGTAATCGAGCGTACCATCCGAAACGAGCGCAGATATAACTAGGGGATCAGAATGGAGGGAGATTACATGTGTTATATCATTATCACTAAAGCTAATAACATCTTCCCCCACCCTCTGCTTCTTACGTTTGTTTAGCTTCTCCTAGTGATCGATTAGATGCACTCGGGCAAGTCAGGTAGTTACTATGTTGACCACTCTAACTGCTACCCGATTCCTCAGCTAGGACTGATCCGATCTGCCCAGCTCCTCAGGAACTTTGTGAGGTGCCCCGGTGGATCTGCTCTTCAAACTTTTGTTGCAGTGACATATACTTTTCCGTAGTATGTCCCCGAGATTGATGGAAATTATAGTATTTTGCTGGATTTTCTCCCTCCATGTTCTTTAGTGGCTTTGGCCACTTAACGAACTTCTCCTCACTGATCTGCATGATGATGCTTGCCCGTGTGTTGTTTGGCGGAGTTGGGTCGACGGCCTGTACTCCCTCCGCGCGGATGGCCCGATCCTAAGTTGCTTCCTTCGGTGGTTAACAGTGCCCCCCTTCTTCCTCTTCTTGTCAGCCGATGTGGAGCGAGGATAGTTGACCCGTTCTGGATGTTTTGCCTGATTAGCTTCCTACGCCGCTATGTAGCCTCTGGCAATGGATTCAGCCTCTCGGAAGGTCTGTGAAATCTTATGGGCCAAGTGCTTGAAAAAGTTGCCCAGACCCAGAGTGAAAGTGAAGCTACTTAGCTTCACCTCATCAGTGAGTTTATGTATTCTTCTTGCCTCGACGGCGAAACGCCCCAAGAACCTCCTCAGGTTCTCGTTCGGCCTCTGCTTGATGTGGACAAGGTGCCACGGCTACTTTTCTTTTCGACGACTGGAAGCGTATAGGACCAAGAAGATGTCAGTCAGATCTCGAAAACTCTAGAAAGAATTCGGGAGGAGCTGATAGACTAGATCCGGGTATCCCTTTTTAAGGTGATGGGGAAACATCAACACATGGATGCCTCCTCCACGCCGTGGAAGCTCAAAAGGGTGCGGAAGTGATCCATAGGATAAGTGCTCCCATCGTAGGAATCCAGAGCCAGCAACTTGAATTTTGGTGGCAACGATTGGGTCCGGATCTCCATGGTGAATAGAGATCTCTTCAAATCGGCCGCGTTCTCATCTTTATTTTTGAACACGTGGTTCCAAATTTTCTGAACTTTCTCCTCCTCTCGGGAAGAGTTTCCGTATCTTTTGAAGTTGAGGTAGGTCCTCAACTCCGTTCTTTCTGCCGTGTGGTGTGGAGCCGATCGTATAAGGCCCGAGATTTTTGATAAAGTAAATTATAACTGAGGTCAAAAGATGTAGAGAAGTCCGACATTGAAAAAATTACTAAAAATAAAATGCGTGGATTTGGAGACTTCCACCAGTTTTTGAATCGAGATGTATTATGGAGATTAGGGTGTAAATCTGAGAGCCAAAAATTTATCACGGGACATAACCGTAACCTGAAAAACTTCCAATGGACATGGATAATAACAAATTTGATTTTAACTAATAAAATGACAATTTGATCACCGAAATTGACCTGAATGGCAACCGAATTAATTATGGGATATTAAAAGGTTAGTTCGGGCACCAAATTAGTAATCAAATTTAATTCGATCGGCAAGGGACTCCTCAAGACAATTACATA